>PVJC01004182.1:0-65449 GCA_004026665.1 Murina feae | reverse complement strand
GCTTGGAGCCAGATATCTTTACCACTCCACTCATGTATTAATGGGCCAATAAAACATGGCCTGAAGTGTCTTCGCCTAATAGAATTGTTACAAACATTTATACAGCGAGGTTCCCGTTCCGTGATATCCAGAGCACTTGGCAGATTTTCCCCATCCACTTACTGAATTTATTGTAGAGCAGAGTCATAATTGATCGAGGCAAAGAAAGTCATGATTCCTATCACATAAAGTCCAAGGAGAGAGGCCGAGGGGGAGGAGGGACAGTGGCCGGGCCTCCCTCGGATGCTGCACACCCCAGGGAAGCGTGGGGTCGAGATAAATGGCGAAGCACGCTCGGGTGTGGGCAGTGATGGTCTGTAAAGTCAAAGGAAAGAGAAAGAAGCGAGAGGGTGAGCTTATGAGGTAAGAGGGATAGAGGGAGAGAAATGGATGTTTTCTTGTTGGTTGCCTTGAACCTGTGGGGGTTGTGGCAGGTCAGACACCAGCAGCCGGAATCCCTGGGCTGTGCAGCTGGCGCGGCTCTCAGGCTAAACCTGGGGCTCTGAAGCTTGACGACACCAAGACCACAGCAGGCCCCTTTCTCTTCTTAAAAAAAAAAAAAAAAAAAAAAAAAAAAAAAAAATATATATATATATATATATATATATATATATATATATATTTATTTATTGGTTTCTGAGAGGAAAGGGAGGAGAGGTAGAAACATCCATGATGAGAGAGAATCATGCATCGGCCGCCTCCTGCACGCCCCCTACTGGGGATCGAGCCCACAACCCAGGCATGTGCCCTTGACCAGCAATCGAACCGTGACCTCCTGGTTCCTAGGTCGACGCTCAACCACTGAGCCACACCAGCCAGGCACCCCTTTTTTTTCTAGCTTCACATTAGTTGATAGACAACTAATCTTGATCATTATGCTTCTCTTGCAAGGTTAGTGGAGTTGACATTTGGATTTCATATGGATTTTGGGCGCACACAAATCCATATGTGTGTGTGGGTGCACACACACAAATAATGGGGGAAATTTACTTCCCAGGGTAAAGATGTGATACGGGAATGGTTTGTAGGGTCATGAGAAGAAAGGGACACCTTTCTACTTTATCCTTACAAATAAGTGAAAAGCGTCAGAATAAAACATATTGTGCAAAGTACATTCTTCTCCCTGAGACATTTTGATGGATAAAGTAATCAGTACATCGCTGTGTGCGTCGTGTTGGAATTAGTGAAAGTTGAGGTGTATGAGCGGAAGGCAAACCCAGGTGGGTTTTTCAGATGAAGGCGAGATGGTGCTGCTGGTGAAACACTTTGAACGACAGGCTCACCCCTCTCCCAGGATTGGAAGCTCTTCTTGTCCGTCTTGGGGGGATCGGGCGGGTAGTTGGGTGGGTAGTTCGGAGCTTTACTCCTTTGAGGGAACAGGCTGTAAACCTGTTCTGATAAGACTCCGGCAGCCCGCCTGGAGTTGTCACATTGTTGATAAACCTAATTAATACACCTGGAAGTTAAGACAGGGAAAATGGGAAAACGAACCATTTTATGGCAGCCAAGCAGCGTCGAGTGGCTCCGTGTAATGGCCTCTAAGAGAGCTTGTTTGATCACCTGCTGTGAGCAGGAATTTCCTTTAAGCATATCTCTGGGCGGAACAAAGGAACTATTTTACTTTCAGCTTTAATGCCTCCGTGTGAGCCAGTCTTCTGCAGAGTCTAATGGGCAGCCAATGCCCGGACAGAACCCAAAGCCCTCCCTGCCTCTCAGCTCCTGCCCCCCCCCAGGGGCTCCCCGTCCATTCTGTCTAGAATCCTGGCCTTTGGAGCAATGACACAAAGGCAGGTGACTGGGGCGCAGGTCACTTGCATTGACGTGTGTGACTTGGGAGGGCTGTGTAGGGACAGCATGGCATGCCATGGCCTTCACTCCTGAGTGGGTTTCCTGGTCACATGGTTTGCTTTGGCTCGGCCATGGTGGCTCAGAGGTTGAGTGTTGACCTATGAACCAGGAGGTCACGGTTCGATTCCCCGTCAGGGCACAGGCCCGGGTTGCGGGCTCCATCCCCAGTGGGGGGCGTGCAGGAGGCCGCCGATCCATGATTCTCTCTCATCATGGATGTTTCTATTTCTCTCTCCCTCTCCCATCCTCTCTGAAATCAATGAAAATATATAAAACACAAACAAACACGGTTTACTTCGTTGCATTATATTCTCGGGAAGCAGATGGAACCCGCTACTTGCAGAAGTTAACTAGTATGGAGAGCCACAGCCCTGGGCCAGCAAAGTATCGGGACTAGCCAGCGAGGGACGGGCTTGGCCTGGGTGCAGGTGAGACTTAGCTCTACATCTTGGCTGCGACCACCGCGCGGCAGGCCCCAGGCACAGCTTTACTAAAGCCACCGCCTCTCTCATGTCACGAAATCATAGAACCAGGGCCTGGGAATAACCTTCAACACCAATGGCTTCACTCCAGCAGTGCAGGGAACTCAGATTTTGGGGAGGGAGGGAGAGAGAGGGAGAAAGAGAGAGAGAACTGTTCGTAGCCTCCTCCCCGGGAAACAAAATCTGGGACTCACATGTGGGTTTCCTGGCTTCCAGTTCCATGTTCCTCCTTCGCGCATCACTAATGAATCTTCGTATAAATATCAAGAATCCATACCAAATTAGACCCCCTTCACGCGACACGATTCTCCGCTTTTTAAAATCGGATGCCGGAAAATGCTGTGGCGAGAATAGAAATAGGTCAACCATTAGAGGCACATCATTTGTTAAGTTTATGTTTTCCTTTCATTTGCCCCTAACGCACAGCCGGAGAGAAGCAATTGCGCTCAGGTAAATTATTCAAGAGGAAATTTCCAGAGAGAGGGGGACGGGGGAGAAGAAGGGGAAGAGAAGCCAGCTCAGCGGGGGTGATCTGGGGCCCCTGTGAGGAGCTGTGCCGCACCTGCTTAGCTCGTCTCCATGGGGGATGGAGGCTGGGCGTTCATCAGGACTCCCACACGGAGGGAGGGTTGCTCAGGGGATGGCGCCCCGTCTTTGCAAGCTGGGCCAGCTGGCAGCTGGCTGGCCTCCTGTGGCTGAAGGGACCGCGTGCTTGAAGCTGCCCACCACCCACAAGCGGGAGGCAGCTGGGCTCGGGGGAGTTGGCACAGCCATCGACTGTAGCCTGATTCTTAACGGTGACAAAATAATCAAAGACTGCTTTAGGAGTTCTGTGTGAGCTGGACCGCTAGGCCTGTCGGTGGCTCCCGGAGAAGGTACAAGACTCCAGGGGGAAGACGGGACCAAGATCGATACAAGCCGTGCCCTTTGAGTCTAGGTAAAGCCTTCATTTGCCCGCAACCTTTCGTGCGCATTATCTCTTTCTGTCCTCCCAAATATCTCATTATTCAACCCATTGTTCTTCCTGTTGCCGCATTCTCTTGTGATAGAACCGTCATCCCCTCTTTAAATGCCTTTGAAAAGGGCAGGCACAGCTTCCAACGGGTAGGAGAAATGTCAGCTCCTTATAGAGTCTTATTTTTTTTGCTTTCCCCCCTCTTTATTAAGATATTACAAATGTGACCTTATCCCCCCAATGTCCCCTCATCCCCCCACTCCTGCCCTCACCCTCACCCCCTGTTGTCCACATCCATCTCTTATGCTTACAGGCGTGCATACAAGTCCTTTGGTTGATCCCTCCCCCTCACTCCCACCCTCCCCTACCTTCCCTCTGAGTTTTGAGCATCTGATCGATGCTTCTCACATGCTCTCACTCATTTGTGGATTATAATGAACAACATAAACCGATGGAGCCCTATTTTATCAGGACGTCAGACCCACTGGTTTTCCTCTGATTCTGATTTGTTTATTTCTTGTAAAAAACAAGATGGTAGTAACATGTGTGGCTTTTAAGTATGCAATTCGAAGACGATGCTGCCTTTCCCTTACCCCTGCAACTCTTAGGATAAAAGCAAACGCACAGCATGGGGATGGGACTATGGGATGCGGAACACTGTGAACCGTGCTGGTGAGTCTGAGTTTCGGGAAGACGACATTTCTTCTGGAATATTGATCGTTCAAAAAGAGAACGTGATTGTTAAAACGGGATTTAAACCGTTTTCTGTTCTAAGATGGCAGCTCAGCCTGGTGGCCGCCTCTGCCAGGAAATAGAAACACAGGCTCCATCGGCACCAAATCAGAAGCCATACACAGTCCTGAGTGAGGACGCGGGGAGATGGGCAGGGGAGTAGGAATCCGATGACGCATCGCCGTGGAGATAGATGAGCTGCATGTGTCTGTACAGTGCGGGTTACCCCTGAGCAAAGGCTGCTCTGTTCGTGCCAGTCCTGGGAAGCCTCAGGAAGCTGTGCCATGGCTACGGGTAGCAGTGTGCCTGGCGATGGTGGGTGCCTGGGGAGTTTGGAATTCTCCCCAAGACGCAGTTAGATCCCAGCTCCCACCGCCCCCTCCCCCCCACGCGCTCACACAGTGACAACTCTCAGGCTCTCGGACCCTCTGCAGAAATGGAACCTGAGTGGTTTGGATGAAGGAAAGCCAGCTGCTAGGAACATAGGGTGAGGGGCGAGGTGGAGGAGGAGTGTGGACAGACCACACGCATGCTGACCGCCCCTCCAGTGTCTCCCTGTCCCTCCCCCACCCCAGTGACAGGACACCCACCGTTGGGTTCTACACAAAGACCAGGACTCGGGGGTCCTTCTCTACACGAGCTGAACCACCCAGAGAGGAAATCAGATCCTGCCAGTTGGCGTTTGCCAAATTCTCCCTGATCACTTGATAAAGCGCCTCCTGGTAGCCTCTGCTCCTCACACTGAGATTAAAGCCAGTTTTAAATATGAACAGCGAGCGAAGCCTTTTCTAAACTTCCGAGGAACGCCTCTCACATGGGAGGAGAAACCAACAAGCCGTGCGCAGGGAGCAGAGGCCGCGTTGAAAGCAAAGAAAGCTTCAGAGAAACTCTAATTAACGTTGGAAACTCAGAGACGCGGCCAGGGAGCCCGGGAAGGAAGAGCTGGCGGAGAGGAGGCTTGGAGACGGAAGGAAAAGCCCTAGGAAATTAGAACTGCCCGGAGGAAAACAATTTTTTTTTTTTCTCCCAAAAGCAAAAACATTTTGGGTGCTCAAGTCCAGGAAAACAAGGCAATAGAACATGTGGACAATAAGAAATGAGGGCTGTCCTGGCTGGCTTGGCTCAGTGGATAGAGCATCGGCCTGCAGAGTGAAGAGTCCAAGGTTCAATTCCAGCCAAGGGCACATGCCCGGGTTGTGGGCATTTATATGTATATTTATATATATATTTAAAAAAAAAAAGAAATAAGGGCTGATCATTCAGGAACAATCCGTGGGGCATACAAGTAATCGGGGTCCCGGAATGAGAGGAAGTACACATGGGAGTGGAGGAAATAAAGAAATAATACGCCCTGGCCGGTTTGGCTCAGTGGATAGAGCTTCGGCTTGCGGACTGAAGGGTCCCGGGTTCGATTCCGGTCAACGGCATGTACCTTGGTTGCAGGCACATCCCCAGTGGGGGGTGTGCAGGAGGCAGCTGATTGATGTTTCTCTCTCATCAGTGTTTCTACCTCTCTATCCCTCTCCCTTCCTCTCTGTAAAAAACTCAATAAAATATATTAAAAGAAAAAAAAAAAAAAGAAATGAGGGCTGATCATTCAGGAACAATCCATGGGGCATACAAATAATCGGGGTCCCGGAATGAGAGGAAATACACACGGGGGTGGAGGAAATAAAGACATAATACGGAAAACTCTCCCAAGTGGAGGGCACGAGCCCACCAGTGAGTGTTCGCAATCATGAACTAAGCAGATGACGTACCCAGGGCACACGTTCATCTAAGTTCCCGGAGTGAGATGGCAGGGCTGACCGAGGCCAAGGCCCGGAGAGCTCCCTGAGTGACATTTGAAGCGACAGCACCTGGACCAAGGGATTCAAATGAGGAAGAAGAATGAGGAAAGCGGCGAGGCTGTTGGCACCCAAGCCCCCAGGCAGGCAGCAGAGTCCCCAGACCTCCGACAGGGGCTCATGGTGGAGATTCACGGTGGAGGAAAGAGGAACTGGTTGGCAGCCACCCATCAGCAGGGAGGAACGAAGCCCGCATCAGGGCTCCCGAGGGCTCTGCATCCGCTGGCGACTGGCCTAAGGTGGCATCAGAAACGCCCGTTTCATCTCTTCCTCCCCTGTGAGCCTGAGGTTTAGCAAACCAGTTCCCACCTACGGCTGATGACTCATCCTCCCGAACGGGGCCGGCTGCATCGCAGGCAGTGGCAGGGGGAGGTTTCGGGGCCGTGCTGAGTGTGGGTGCAGATTGCCGCGGCCTGACCGCATCCTCCAACCACGCTCCCGAGTCCCCAAAGGAGAGAGCGAACCCTTCTCTCTTCCTCTCTGCAAGGGGATGCCATCAACTCCTTTGTCTCGGGGTCGCCCCTGTGCCCAGCAGACCTGGATGTCACTTTCCTTGGATGGTTTATTTCTCGGTCACACTCTGAGGGACCACGTCCGGGCGTCAGTGTCCACCCGCAGACCTGCACGTGGACGCTTGCGGCGTCTTTGTTCATCGTCGCCCGAACATGGCAGCGACCAACACGTCTATTTTGCAGCGAAGTGCTGACTCTCTCACATCATTTATTGAGAACAGTATCCCAGACTGTGGACCCAGAAGACATTGCAAAGAACTTCACAGACACCAGGGACATCAGCTCCTCAATGTTCCCCATTTGTTCCTCCTCCGTCATGTTATTTTTCCTTTGTTTTCTTTTGCTAAACCGAATACTCTAATTTTATGTTGTCAAGTCTGGGAATATTCCATTCCGGCTCGGGGAAGCGCTTCAATTAGAAGTATTTCCCCCTATATTTTTATCTTTAATTCAACAGGAATTAATGTCTTATGTGAGGTAAAGATTATTTTTAACCCAATGAATAAGAAAATTCCCCTCTGCAACCTATTAAGTTGTCTGTCATTACCACACTCCTACATAAACACACACACACACACACACACACACACACACACACACCATTGAGGAAAGATGTCCCCACGATTACAAAAAGCAGTATTTACTCACACCTCATATAAGGCTATCTGAATTAAAACTGTGACCATTTATTATTTTTCAGCTATGTTTAAAATATTGGCGTATACATTCTATTGAAACACATATACTTGAATTCTTTCTCTTAGGATTAATTTTTGGTTTGGTCAAATTTGCTTTGTACCTTTCAAGATAAGCTGTACTTCCAGTGTTTGTGTTTTAAAGCCTCTTTAAACATGTGGAACATACTTCCTTTAAGCCTGAGTCTATTTTTCAGATGGGTCTCTTTCATACGGGTCTATGTTTTAGGTCCAAATTCTCCTTTTGGTTGATCCCATGAACTCTCCTTCATACATGAGGCTCCGTCAAGACTCTCAGTTGTGAATGACATCTTCTCTCCTCCGCCACCCCCAGAAGCCTTTGCGTGGGTCCTGTCTGGATGCCCAGGGCAAGACCCTAGTGCCCCCTGCAGGGGCCCTGCGGTCTCCATCCATACAAGATCAGTTTGTTTTTATATTTTGCAGTAATTTCAGATTTGGAGGAAGTCTGCAAGAATAAGGTTGAGAGTTTCTGTGTATCTTTTACACACCCTGGTAGTAAAGTCTGAATAACCGTAACAGAATTAGTAAAACCAGCAGGTTAACCATCATGCCGTCGTATCAACTAAACCCTACATCTTATTTGGGTTTCACCAGTTTTTCTATTAACTGGAACTCTTGTAGGCCACTACCAGCTTATTAGTTGCTTAATTTCAACATTATTATGTCTCAGGGAACAGGGAGGCTATGGAGAGGGAGAGAGATGGGGGCGGGGGGAACACACACATTTACTGATTAAGTTGTTTGTCATCTTACATGGGTGGGGTCTTGGTGCCCCCAAAACAATAAGAGTAACATCAGAGATGACTGATCACAGGTCTAACAAATAGAATAATGAGAGAGTCTGACATATTGTGAGAAATGGGCCATAGGTACACCCAGTGAGCAAATGGTGTTGGAAAAATGACGCCGATAGACTAGCTGGACTCAGGTTTCTCACAAACTTTCAGCTTATAAAACCCTAATTATCTGTGAGGAGCAATAAAGTGAAGTGCAATAAAATAAGGTTCCTGTATCTGTAGTAGGAAGAACATGAGAATATGTGTATATGTACTAACCCATACATAAACACACACACACACACACCCTAAGTATATATAGATATAGATATACATATAGATATATAAATAGATATTTACTTGAAATATATACTTCAAACGTTAGAGATAAACTAGATAGTTGTACATTTATCAAAAGGCAGTTAGTTCCAAGTTTATGATACATGGCAATAACCTTTTAAATTGGGGAGATCCCTTTTTTATTCATGCCTCTTTTTTTAAAAAAATATTCTGATGATCTCAGAGAGGAAGGGACAGGGAGAGGTGGAAACATCCATGATGAGAGAGAATCATTGATTGGCTGCCTCCTGCACACCCCATACTGGGGATCAAGCCTGCAACCCAGGTATGTGTCCTGACCGGGAATCAAACCTGGGACCCTTCAGTCTGCAGGCTGATGCTCTATCCACTGAGCCAAACCAGCGAGGGCTACTCACGCCTCTTAATTAGATCTGAATCCATTTATCCAAAGTCATTGAAAGAGATATCCACAAGAGATTCATTCTTGCTTTGTTCTCTCCAATTGTGTTTTCCTGCCACAAAGACAACTGAGCAGCTCATTGATTTGGGGATTTTCTTTCTTTTTTGAAGTGCATTTATTGATTTTAGAGAGTGAGGAAGGGAGAGAGGAAAAGAAACACCAATCATAGAGAAACGTCGATGATAGAGGAATATGGATCAGCTGCCTCCTTACTGCCCCTACTGGGGAATGAGCTGGCAACCTGGGGCATGTGCCCTGACAGGGACTTGAACTCACAGCCTCCTGGGGCATGGATGACGCTCAACCAACTGAGCCACACCAGCCGGGGCTGGGGAGTATTCTTGACTGGCTTGTCAGGGCAGAGACTACTGAGCCCCTGCCCATTACTAAGCTCTCAAATGAACTGCCCTGACAGGCAAGCTGCCCTGGGAGTCCAGGCCCAGGAATTTTACACGTGGCATCAGTCAGAGAGTTTGAATTACTGCGCTTGCTCTGTCAGGAGATGAACTTCCAGTGAACAAAAGAGGATTTTTCCATGTGTGTTTAAAGAGTCGGATGTAGCCCTGACCAGTTTGACTCAGTGGATAGGGCGTCAGCCTGCGGACTGAAGGGTCCCAGGTTCGATTCCCGTCAAGGGCATGGACCTTGGTTGCGGGCACATCCCCAGTGAGGGGTGTGCGGGAGGCGGCTGATCGATGTTTCTCTCTCATCGATGCTTCTGACTCTCTATCCCTCTCTCTTCCTCTCTGTAAAAAAAATCAATAAAATATATTTTAAAAAAAGAGTCAGATGTAGAGCAAGGAAGAACAGTAAGAACCATCATTCTTACTCATTTACAAAGTGTGTACGATTTTTCACCTGCTCCTTACCCAACACCCAAGTGCCATGAGACAGTAGCTGGGATGTCCCCTCCTCCCCAACCCTCCCGTCCTTGGTGTGCGACAATCACGTGGGTGATGAGCGACAGTGTTGACTCTGTTTGCTGGGCTAAGTGATTGGCCCTGGGAGTCCAGGCATTTGCTTAGATTGTGTACTTGACCTTTCAGGTGAGTCAACGCCAACTCCATCAAGGCTGCTTTTCCCCTTGGAGACACAGAAGCCTTTACGTTCCCCGGGATTAAACTCCACGGACGGGGAACGCGTTTGTTCTCTCTCCTTTCAATCAGGAAGACAGTAAATCAACCTCCCCCACCCCCCCTGGAGGGAACCTGCAGCTTCGTCGCTGGCGATCACCCGAGGACGGCAGGTGGCGGGTCCGGGAAGTCTCCCAGGGAGGCGGAAGGCCAGGAGACTTCCAAGGAGGTGGCCCGGAGAGCCACGCCTGTCGTGGGCAGCCTGGTACCTTCGTCCCGACTCGACTCCTGGCTAATCATTAACAGGCGGGACGCTCCGTCTTCACACCTCGCTCCGTCCAGGGCTGGAGGCGACCGGCCGCGAGTCACCTTCTCTTGTGCATCTCCCAGCCTCCGCCTGGGCAGCAGCTGCGACTTCTTCTCTCCAAACGTTTATGTTTTCCTCTCTCCTGAGTCTCCTCAGACAACAAAATGGCCCAAACCACCTCTGCCCACGATGAGCAATAAAAACCAGCCTCGGGACAAGGCTGCAGGTCGCTCGCCGCGCTGCTCCTTCGGGCCCCGTCGCTCTGTCTCCCCTTCACTCAAGGCCTTTTCTTGGACTTCCGTCTGGGTCTGCCCCTCTCTAGCTCCTAAAGCTCGTCTCCAAATGCCAAATCCAAGGACTCCCTTCTCAGCCGTCATCCTCTTTCAATGTGTTTGTTTTCAGCCTCTGACCATGTGGCCCATGTCACCTGGGGAGGCTGTCACACTCCTGGAGTCCAGCGACTCCGCTCCCTCCTGGGGCTGCGCGACCCTCCCCACATCCTCACAGGCGTGGCCAGCAGACAGGGCCTTGCCTATTGCTGCTTCTACAGCATCGGATAACAACAGGACACACAGACACATAGACACACAGCCCATCGGCCTCCGGATGAGAGAGTGCAGGGAGAGGCCCCGGCTGCAGGGGTCCTGACCGGGGGCCACACAGCAGTGAGCGGTGACCGTCTGTCCTCTCAGCCCCGGTGGGACAGTGCGTCCTGTTTCCCTCACTGTGGCCACGCTCGCTCCTCGGATTCCTGACCTTTAACCTCCCACCTGGACATCCCAAACACCCTCTACCTCGGTGACCCCAGCTTGGCGCATCTTTTGGATCCCTTTACCAAAACGTTATCTTTTCCTCCCCCGCACTCAGCCTGTACATTCGTTTTCAGGGTGGACAGCAGAGCGTTTGTGTCTATAGTTTATTTTCCAAAATAGGGGACATGTTCGTTGACGTCGGGACGATGTGTTGTACATATTGTGTGCCTCCGTGACCAGGCCAGAGCCTGGCGCACAGCTGATGCTCAGTCAGCGTTGAGAAAGAGGGTTGGTTTTCAACAAGAACAAATGCCTCCTCCATCCCAGACTGAAGACATAAAACTCAGCTTCCAGTTTAGCTTCGTCAGGCTGTCATGATATTTGTCAACGTAAAATTTAGTAAGAGGAAGGGTAATTTTCAAAGAGCTGCAAGAATTCTTTAGGTGTCAAAAGTATTTTTTTTAAAAAAAACATATTTTTATAGATTTCAGAGAGGAAGGGAGGGAGGGAGGGAGAAAGAGAGAGAGAGAGAGAGAGAGAGAGACAACAATGATGAGAGAGAATCATGGCTCAGCTGCCTCCAGGCATGTGCCCGTGATTGGAATCGAACCCAGGACCCTTCAGTCCACAGGCCAATGCTCTATCCACTGAGCCACACCAGCCAGGGCGATGAGAGCATTTCCGATAAGATGGCAGGTAGCCCGGGAACACCTCAAGAGCAGAAAGTTGCCATGGCGAGTGGTCAACCAGCGTACAGAGCATCTTCAAAGCAACGCAATCTGCATTATAAGGGGAATTATTCAAACGTACGAAAACGCCTTTGCTTGTGGAAATCAGTAACTAAAAAAAGATCTCAAAAAACATCCGTCCTTTTGCTGCTCTTAGTGCAAAAAAAAAATAAAGACAGCTTAAAATAAATAAAATGTCATCCAACTTCCCCTCCAACAGGCATCGCAGTTAAAAAAAAAAAAAATCAAAAAAATCTGAGAACAAATGTGTATCTAGCCAGGGCCGCGTTGCACCAAAAGCAAACAGGATGGCTTCTTCGCAAACCCGTCCACATGGCCTCCCGACACAACTGTTTTCCTCTCACTCAGCGCAGCGAGAATGCTGAGGGCCAAAGTATGTGCCCATGGCAGTGTGACCACGGTGAGAATGAGAGAGAGGAAACACACATGCACACACATGCACACACTCATGTACACACACAGCCTGTGTAAGAGCGACAATGAAAACCGCCTGTCACTGACATCTTTTTGAAGAGTCAGATGGCTGTACCAGACCACATTGGCAAAGGTCCTGGGTTCGATTGCGATCAAGGGCACATGCCTGGGTTGTGGGCTCGATCCCCAGTAGGGGGCGTGCAGGAGGCAGCCGATCCATGATTCTCTCTCATCATTGTTGTTTCTTTCTCTCTCTCTCTCTCTCTCTCTCTCTCTCTCTCTCTCTCTCTCTCTCTCTCTCTGTCTTCCTGTCTGGAATCTATAAAAATATTTTTTAAAAAAGAAATGCCTTCGACACCTAATCGATATCGCTTACGCTGCTGGTAACGGAACCACAAAGTGGTTCTCACAGCCCATTTGACTTCCTTCCTGGGACCCGTGGGCCTGAAGGTTGCGAGTTCCTCCAACAAAACAGGAGGAGAGTGATCAAGGCAGACGTCCGAGCACATCGATCGGTGTGGCTTCTGGGGCTGACCCCTCGCGTGACGAGGCAGGTCCCCGATCTGCACTCTCTCAAAGGGTTGCCATGCCTCCTGCTTCAGGGGGAAAGGTCTCCCTCGGGCCTTCCACAGCCCTGGGCACCACCTTAGGTGACACGTCCACATAGTGTCAGTACCCGACCTGCATGGACTGGGACAGGAAGCCAACAAGCTTTGGAGCCTTTAGCTATGAACCTGCAAGTGCCCCTGTTACAGCTGAGGAACCATGGTGATGGAGGCCAATCCGTTCGAACGGAAGAGACAGGTCTCCAGTCTATGGAGATAGACGCGGTCTGGCATATTTCCATGTATACGGTCACGTGTAATCCAGCCAGAAATTAAAGCAGAAGGAATTCCTATAAATCAAAACAAAGAGTTCTTTTACCCACACGTGTCAGATTTCCTTCCGCAGAGTACTTCTTGTGTAAAAGCAGATCCTTTGCCAGTGTGGTCTGCTAGGGCCAACTGACGCATCCAATGCCAGAAAAAAAGACTTAGGCAACATTATAACTCATAAGTCCCTCCACTGATAACACACAAAGTGGAGTATTGATTTAGCCATAATAAGGCACAGTCAGATATTTGAGTAGGAGGAAAATCATTAACGTTCTATACCAACATATTAATTGTACAGACAGAGAAAATGTGGTTATTTGAAAGATAACCCAATACTAGTCCCCTTTACATTGCGGTCATGCTTTGAATTCTATTTTATGTTAATACTTGAGGCCCAATGCATGGAAATTCATGCAAGTGTAGGCCTTCCCTCCCCCCTCTCCCCCCCACCGGCTGCTGGCACCAGCTTCCCTCCGGCACCCGGGACCTGGTTTCCCTCTCTGGCCTCTGGCAGGCACCTGGGACCTGGGCTGGCTTCCCTGCGGCCCTGGCTTCGGCAGGAAGGACGTCTGGAATGATGTCCAGAAGACATCTGGTCTAATTAGCATATTACCCTTTTTATTATTATAGATAGCAGCTACAGCTTTGGGACCAGGAAGTAAAGTCGCCTGTAATGAGATTCAGTGATGATATATGACTTGCTCTAGTGCAAATGAATGCGGGAGCTGATATGCATGAAAGGGCATTGCCTCTCACGCTGTAGGTGTGCAATAAAAGTTGGGCATAGATGTCATAAATCAATAAACCTTAAACTATGAATTGGCTATAAGCTTCGCAGCGTAATTATCCAATATCTGATCGGACAGCTTTTCAGCAGAAATTATTTTACTGGAGGATAGATTTAACGCTGGGTCCTGGACATGTCGTCATTGCCAACTGAGCATGGCAGGCTTCTGTATAAAAGGGCACCGCTCTCTCCAACCCCATCTCTCTGAAAATCAGTGGAAAAATCCCCTCGGGTGAGGACGAACAAAAACAAAAAAATAATAATGGTAACCCTAGTAATCATAAAAATCCATATTGCAGCCCTAACTGGTTTGGCTCCCTGGATAGAGCATCAGCCTGAGGACTGAAAGGTCCCAGGTTCGATTCCGGTCAAGGGCATGGACCTTGGTTGCGGGCATATCCCCTGTGGGAGGTGTGCAGGAGGCAGCTGATCGATGCTTCTCTCTCATCGATGTTTCTGACTCTCTATCCCTCTCCCTTCCTCTCTGTAAAAAATCAATAAACTATAAAGATAAAAGAAATCCATATTGTATAAGTTGTGCTTTACTCTAAAGAATGACCACATATGCTATCCGCGTTAGCCTCTCAGTAGGACTATGAGGTAGATACTGTGGTGATTTCCACGTTATAGGCATTTATGGTTCCTACCTATTATGGCACCTGCTCTGGGAAATAAAGAAGTTGTAGAGAAGGGTGGGCAGATGACATCTCGCTTCATTGGCTTGTAATAATATTTACATTTAATTAGATGGAAAATGAGAACAGAGCGAAGGTACAGCTGTGAGGCAGCCAGCGGTGCAGTGGCCTGTCTTTTATGAGCAAACACTGTTGCCGATGAGGACAGGAAACAAGATTCCCAACAGCTCCACAACTGCAGTTGTTTTAGGAAACATATTGAATACGTTTCCAGTAATTACTGTTGTTGTTATTTTCTTAAATATAAAAATGAGTGTGAGCCCACTGGTGTGGCTCAGTGGTTGAGCGTTAACCTATGAACCAGGAGGTCATGGCTCGATTCCCACTCAGGGCACAGGCCCAGGTTGTGGGCTCGATCCCGGTCGGAGCGTGTAGGAGGCAGCCGATCCATGATTCTCTCTCATCATTGATGTTTCTAACTCCGCCTCTCCCTTCCCCACTGAAATCAATAAAAAAAAAAATATAGTTTTTAAAAAAATGAGTGTGAAATGCTGCTGGACGTTTATACCATTCGTACTATTTTATGTCCACACCCAGCGTCCTTTACTGAAGAGAGAAAAACAGTCGCCTCTGTCATGTGTCTGTAATTATTGTTGGGCGGTCGAGAAAAATAAAAACGAATTACCCAACGTTCATCCTCACTTGACATTTCAATCGAAACTACAAAAGCTTCCCTATCACGGTGCACCCTGGGGGTTTTCTCGTTTCTTTCTCTCGTGGTGGTCATGTGCGCTGTCCCTGTGTCCTTGCCCCCAACAAGGGCTTGGTCGGCTTTGCCCGTTCAGAGCATCCTTCCTCCTTGTGACACATTCCTTCACGTTCTATATTAAGCAATAGTTTTCCAACAGAGTTTAATGTCTTGTGGCCAAAAGTTGTTGCTTTTGTTCAGGGCGCGCTTATGCTCAATTGTCTTATCTCTTGATTGATTACTTTTTTTGTTAATGCTCAACCAAGGATATTGTTTCCATTGATTTTTAGAGAGAAAGTAGAAGACAGAGGTTAAGACAGAGGGAAACATCAATGTGAGAGAAACACATCCATTAGTTGCCTCCTGCATGCACCCCAACCAGGACCCGGGCGGGGGAGGAGCCTACAACCAAGGTATGTGCTCTTGACCAGAATCGAATCCCACACCTTTTGGTCCACAGGCTGACGCTCTATCCACTGAGCCAAACCGGCTACGGCTATCAATTAAAAAAAATATATATATATTTTGTATTGATTTCAGAGAGGAAGGGGAGAGGGAGCGACAGATAGGAACATCAGTGATGAGAGAGAATCATGGGCCGCTGCCTCCTGCACGCCCCCTACTGGGGATGGAGCCTGCAACCTGGGCCTGTGCCCTGATAGGGAATCAGGGCTGTGACCTCCTGGTTCATAGGCCGATGCTCAACCACTGAGCCACGCCGGCTGGGCTCTCCCTTCTCCTTTTCAGTTTCTCGGAGTCAATGGCAGGCGCAGGAAGCCAGCATAAGCCTCGGCTTGTCCGGGAGCCTGTGCTGCGCTATTCTTGTCTGTCTTTTGTCTTCACACAGTCTCCTGTGGCCGCCGGGACACCACGTGAATCTCCACGAGTCCCAAGCAGAGGTTGACAGCCACTCAATTAGAAACGAGTTCAATTAGACACGATTTGGGGGGTTCTGTTCGTCCTGCCCCCGACTTGGGGATCGACAAGGCCCCCCCACCCCGGAGCAGGCTGAGGGCTTTGGCAAGTCTCGCAGCACAGAAAGCTGCTTCGCCAATTCCAGGACGTGCTCGGGGCCAGCAGATGTCTTTGTTTACCTGTCTCCTCTGAGCCCTGCACCTCCGTGAGCACAGAGCACAGAGCTCGGGGGCCCGAAGCCATAGGGATTGGGGTCCCCGCCCGTGTGCTTCCAGGGGTCACCGGAAGGCTGTCCTGATTTTATTTCTCAAAGTGCAAGTCACTTTCCTCACCTCCCCCTCCCCCCGCCGCCCGACCCTCATTTGTATTTTCTGCAGTGATATTCTAAACTCTATACCTTACATTCCATCTCGCATTTGAAATATTTGGTCTTTAAGAGACTTTATATCCCAACCATTGTTTTTTTCATTGCACAAGAGATCAAAAGCTGGCGATTGCTCAAGTCAGACTAATAAAAAAATAAAAGAAAAAAAGAAGAGGAAGTGTCGGCTCGGGTGGTTCTGTTTGCTCAGTGAACAAACCTTGCAATATTCACGAATTTTCCCATTTGCAGCGGTTCTCAACCTGTGGGTCGCGACCCTTTTGGGGGTTCAACGACCCTTTCCCAGGGGTCACCTAAGACCATCCTGCACATCAGATATTTACATGACGATTCATCACAGTAGCAACATGACAGTTATGAAGCAGCAACGGAAATAATTTTATGGTTGGGGATCACCACGACAGGAGGAGCTGTATTTAAAGGGCCAGGAGGTTGAGAACCACGGCGTCAGCGGGAGGAAGAGCAGTGCTTAGGATGATGGTTGAAAGGCTGAACTGAATGCTTGTGGAGTGAAACAACCACCACGTCGCTCAGAGGGGACGTGAAATGTAAAAAGACCGTGTCCCCGAAATCATTTCACAAAGACTTCCTTCAATCCGGACGCGGAAGTGAGCTGGATGATGTTTTTCTATGAAATCCAAGCGTGCAGAGTAAACTTCCTCGTGACCGCGCCGGTCCGAGAATAATAAAACTTCATGTAAACATGAGAATGCAGTCAGGGAATGCTGTGATTGCTGCGTGCTCACTTATCGGAGGGCCCCTGCGGAACTTACTCTGCGCCGGGAGCTCCTGAAACTTCCCGGCTGCCCGGGGAGCTGTATTATAAAACAAGGTCATTGTCAGCAGTCATCGCCAGCAGTCATCGCAGCGGCTCGCCTTGGTTAATTGTTAATAGCCCGGACTCACGGCTTACAGGGACCACGCTGCCAGGTCAGGGACAGTGACTTGAAATGAAACTAAGTCCTCACAGCCTTTATTCTGTGCCTTAAACACCCGATCTTTCCTGAGAGAAGGTCATGGGCATCCATTTTAGTGTCAAGAGACTCTTGTTCCTGATGAACATAATAATAATGGGCTTAGAAAATGGGGATCTTCAGACGTGAAGTATAGTGGGAACTCTCCATTGCACTTTATGCCTAATATTTTGGTTTAACTCTAAGATATTATTTTATCTTTTTTTTTAAAAAAAATATATTTTTTATTGATTTCTGAGAGGAAGGGAGAGGGAGAGAGAGATAGAAACATCCATGATGAGAGAGAATCATGGATCGGCTGCCTCCTGCACGCCCCACACTGGGGATGGAGCCCACAATCCTGGGCCTGTGCCCTGACCGGGAATCGAACCAGCTACCTCCTGCTTCATAGGTCGACGCTCAACCACTGAGCCCCACTGGTAGAGATGTAAGTAATGACTTTAAAGAGGAGAGTTTGTTATTCCATTACAATGTCATTGCTTCTCTAATTATTTCAAAGGGTGAGTTTTCTACAGGGAGAAACAAATAAGATGTCTGTGCAGGATGATAAGCAAAAGTGAGACATTTAAATACGTTGAACTTTGCTAGCCTTAACTCACCAAATCCCAAAGCAAGTATAGCATTAAAGATTAACTTGACCAGAGGAAAGAATTAACAGCAACAAGGAAACAGGTTAAACCTATGTATGGTAGCTGCCAAGCAAAAAAATTGTGATATCTTTTCTTATCATCCCTTTTCCCTTCTCCAAATGTATGCCTACATTACAAATCTTACGCAGGGAATGGGATGGGTTCTCAGAATTTTTAAAACGCTCAGAAGAAGATGGTTTCTGTCTCTTCCTGGTGCAAATGAACACTTGCACACAGGTAGAGTCGTCAGGTAAAAATGTAGGATTTTGTTTTCAACTGAAAAAAAATCCCAATCCTTTCCATTCATGGGCCGGCTTCTTTTTCGGAGGTTAGAAAACAGAGGAATGCTACGCAGGTATCGACAGAGAACGTATGCGAGGTTTCTGGCATTTCGAACCCACTCTGCTGAGACCCCCAATCTGCTTTCCTCAGTCACACCCACCAGCGAAGATTCGCTCTGCTGATTCTCACTGACAGACAGCGCCCCCCCCCCACTGCCCCAGCTCTCTGCTCTCCAGGGGGCCCTGCCTGCTCACTGCGCTTCCTGGTCCTGTCAGTCAGAGATGCTCTGGGTGGCATTCGGTCCAGGGTCAAGATAAGAGCAGCCCTTCAGCATTTCTGCTTGTCTAGACCGAGCGCCTTTCACCAGCACAAGAAAGGGTTCTGACATGAGCTAATGGACCCGAACTCTCGCTTGGCTGGTCGGCAGCTGGGCTGCTGAGTGCAACTAAGCCATGTCTGCAGGTGAAGGGAGAAGACAGAGGAACCCAGATGCCTCACTCAAGTCCGTGCTCTGCTCTTACAGTTGGAAAACCAGAGCTGGGGGGCGGGGAGTGGGGGTGGGCCGTGTGACATGGTGGAGACATAAGTGTCTCTTAGGGTTCTAATCAGATTCAAATAGAAGTATTTGGACCGAGTATGTGACACGCTGGCGCTTCTGAGCTATCCCATCAACCAGCAAATCTGCAGATTCTACTGGAAACATGCCCAAGACATGAAACTTAGTGTAGGTATTTTTCAAAAATTCAAGAAGAAAGAATAGTTATACCACAAAAATAGAAAAGGGTGGAGTGTTTATCCCATGAGCGTTAACAGTATCAAAAGTTCATCAGTGGAGGCCGGCGTGGCTCAGTGGTTGAGCACCGACCTATGAACCAGGAGGTCAGGGTTCGATTCCCGGTCAGGGCACAGGCCCGGGTTGCGGGCTCGATCCCCAGTGTGGGGCGCGCAGGAGGCAGTTAATGAATGATTCTCTCTCATCATTGATGTTTCTTTCTCTCTCTCTCCCTCTCCTTCCTCTCTGAAATCAATATATATGTGTGTATATATGTTAATCTGTGTAATTCCTAACAAACTGATACAAGTAAGGAAGCAAGTAGGAATGTGGGCCAAAGAGTGGGGCTGAGGAGGCTGGACAGATAGGCGGGAGTCACCTGCCTGGAGGGCATGGTTGGCACTACCAGCGGGGCACAGCTTCAGGGAGCAGACGTGAAGACAATAGAAAGTGGTGGGAAAATTCGGGCACTGCTGGATGCTTGCTGCTCAGGGATGTACGAGGAACAGGAACGGCTGGCAGGACCAAAAGCAGAGCTACAGAGGGCCCTGGGCACCAGGCAGGGGCAGGAGGGTCCCAGGGACAGACGATGCAAAAGGCCGGGGCGGACAACCAGGCCGTGGCATGTGGAGATCGGGCGGCTACTGATAATATGTGAGCTAACCGTGAACGCAGCAAAAACACCCAACATGCATCCAGTTTAAATGCACAGTTATTTCCGAAACGGTGCCCAAGTGTCACGAAATAATTCAGGCATTAAAAAAATAATGGTCTTCGCCACGTTTTATTTTATTTATTTTTTTTAATCTTCACCCGAGGATATTTTTCCATTTATTTTTTAAATTTTTAGGGAGAGTGGAAGCAAGAGGGAAAGACAGAGACACATCGATGTGAGAGAAACACACCGCTCGGTTGTCTCCTGCAGGAGGCCTGACCAGGTGCCAGAGCCAGGGAGGAGCCTGCAACCAAGGTACATGCCCTTCGCTGGAATCAAACCGGGACCCTTCGGTGCCCAGGCGGATGGTCTCTCCACTGAGCCACACCGGCCGGGGCAATGA
Organism: Murina feae; assembly: GCA_004026665.1. Taxonomy (NCBI): domain Eukaryota; kingdom Metazoa; phylum Chordata; class Mammalia; order Chiroptera; family Vespertilionidae; genus Murina; species Murina feae. Next base: position 45,430 of record PVJC01004182.1, on the reverse strand, counting down.
AGGCGTTTTTAAAAGTGCACCAGTTCCCATTTAGACACGGAGGGCGAAGCATGGCGCTGGGTGAGCAGCGAGGTCTCGGGAGTGGAGTGCGGAGGACGCGAGAGACAAATGCCGGGGTGGCATGGGCTTTCTCAGGACCTGTGTCCGCGCTGCTGGTGGTTTCCTGGTCCTAATGGTCATTCCACAAGGTGGTATTTACTATCTCCGTTCACAGAGACAAAAGAGACTCGGGGACATTTAATAGCCATCGTCTCCCCCGGTCCCTGGCCGCGGCGGGCGTATCAGCATCAAGGTTATCTAACACGCCTTCGACTCCACCAGGCCAAGTGGGGGAGGCGCTGACCTTGAAAGGGGACACTCGTCCTTTGATATCTGGCAGAAGGGAAGGGAGCAAATATAAGTGAGCGCGGAGACCTTCACGGCCGGACAGAGGGACATGAAAAAGCTCCCGCGGATGCCCCGTTGGCGTTCGGATGAATGCCCCTGCAGGTATGTGCCGGAGACGTGGGCCAGTGGCCGAGATTTGGGTCAGATTTTTCAGGAAACAGAGAAGATGACTGACTGGAAATAAATAAAGGGTTTGCGGTTGTTCAACGCTGCCTGCCTGCATTTGGGAGTGTGTCTTCGGAGCCTCATCTCCATTTCTGTTATTAGAAAATGGAGCACATACAGTGAGTGAGAAAAGAACTTTCCTGACTATAAGTGGAAAACAGATGTAAACTATAATTTGTATGAATTATTCAGCTCAGCACATCATTGCCGGCTATAAACTATTTTAAATTTCTAGGACAGCCCTTGAAGGTATTAAATTCACTGTCCTTTAGAAGTTAGGAATCTTTCGAACAAATGGCAGATGCGCATCTATTTGGGATTCAGTATAGAGATATTTTTCATTAAATTCCATAACTGCTTCTCTCATCAATACATAACTAAATATAAACAACATAAAGTAAAAAATGTGGCCCTCGCTGGTTTTGGCTCAGTGGATAGAGCAATGGCCTGTGGACTGAAGGGTCCCAGGTTCCATTCCGGTCAAGGGCACAGGCCTGGGTTGCGGGCTCGATCCCCAGTAGGGGGCGTGCAGGAGGCAGCGGATCCATGATTCTCTTCCATCATTGCTGCGCCTCTTTCTCCCTCTCCCTTCCTCCCTGAAATCAATAAAAAAATATTTTTAAAAAAGAAAAAACATCGTGCTGATTCAGGGAAGACGAGGTAAACAGCGTAATGGAGAGGGATTGGCACATTTGCAGTCGGACGGCCAGGACGGGCCTCTCTGAGGATGTGACTGACAGGTGCTCTGGGAGGACCCACGGGCGGGACACGCGGGCGGGACACGCGGGTGGCGGGCAGAGTCTCGCTCGGCTGGTTAAGCCGCGGAGAGCAGGCGGAAGTTGCTAGAGCGTGACGGCTTTGGGGGAGCCGCTCAGGCCTCGGGTTCGTGTAAGGAGGCACTGGAAGAAGTTCAGCATTTTAAAAACCTTAGTGGGAACATGCTGGGGATTAACCATGTAGGGCGCGGCTATGAACCACCACTTTCAAAGGCATATGTGTCGAGGTTTTCATGTAACCCGTGAAACTATGTTTTTATGGCTTGCATTCTTTTTTTCTTTTATAAATTATATATATATATATATATATATATATATATATATATATATATATATATTATTTCAGGGAGGAAGGGAGAGGGAGAGAGAGATAGGAACATCCACGATGAGAGAGAATCATGGATCGGCTGCCTCCTGCACGCCCCACACTGGGGACCGAGCCCGTAATCTGGGCATGCACCCTTGCCCGGAATCGAACCTGGGACCCTTCAGTCCGCAGGCTGACGCTCTAATCCACTGAGCCACACCGGCCAGGGCATGGCTGCATTCTTTATAGACTTTCCTTCCTGTACGTATTTAGGGGAGTCCAAAGCAATTTGCATATTCTAAGCAGCACACAGTCACTGAGAGACCGAAGGAAGCTTGGTGGGCTTCCGGAAAGTTCCAGCAGCTTCTGGCAGGAAAGCAATGCGGGGAGAAGCAGGTGCGCGCCTTCCGGGAGGGAGCTGGGCGGGTGCCCTGCGGGGACGTGGACTCAGGGAGCCAGGACGCCGGAGCTGGCGTGGGTCTCGGTGATCAGCTCATTTATAAATGAAGGGCGTGGAGCTCAGCCAAGCGATCGCTTGCCCAGGGTCATAAAACTCCGCGGGCAGAGCCAGGACGGACCTGCACCTGAAAGTGAGACGCGAGGAAGGGATGGGGCGCTCTCTCCCGCACAGGCCCTGCCCAGCCGCGGTCATCCATGGAGGGTGAAGCCAGCATCGCGTGCAGCTCCATGGCCACCTCCTTGGCTATGTCTTCCCGGGGCCTCCTCTCTGGAGATGCTGACCATCCTCGCTTCGTCACCCACAGAAGCCAGCATGCTGCTGTCACAGCCGCAGACCACGTCATCTGTCCCACCTCACCTTCCCCCGCCCATTGGCCGATGGGGGTGTCTCGATGCCTTTGGGGATCCACATGTGAAATTTTTTTTATTTTGGCCTCAATCATGGTTTTCAAACGACTGGGTCACGTCTCCTGGCTGCATCCGATGCCGTCCCTGTGGCCGACGCTGTCCCTATGTCCTTGTGTACGGTTGCATGCGGTTCTCGTGTAGAATTCCCATCTCATCTCCGACTCGAGCCCCCGTTTTCCCTGGCCAGGGCCAGCCCAGGTGCGTGGGGTGGAGGGCGTGGTGTCCCCCCGGGGGGCAAGTCCTCTCCTGTCACACCTGCAGCCAGGGGCACAGAGGCGGCTGGAAAGGGGCAATATCCCTGCAGAGTGAGGGGGTCCCGCCCTCTGCTGGCGGCTCCTCTGTGCCGCCCGGTGACTGGGACACACTCTGGGGAGCAGGGGCTGGAAGGCAGGGTGAGGCTCTGGCTTCGTTTCAGCCTCTTCTCACCTCTGAATCCTGGATGTAGCGGCCAGCGAGAGCGTGAAAAGCCACCTGAGGTGCTCCTGCGAACGCCTGGCCACTCGATGAAGAACATCAGCAGGCAAACACCTCACCATAAATGCTTCCAGCGATGCCGCTGGCTCTGCAGAACCGCCAGCCGCACATCGATCTCCCCACACCGCCCCGTGATTGCCTCATCGCTATGCAGGCACGGGCCATTTCACACAGCAAAGGCTGCTTACTGCACACCCACCGTGTCCGCAGCCCTCCGACGACTCTGCGAGATGGATATCGCTTCCATTTCATCGGCAATTCTCAGGGTTCAATGATTCATCTGCGGCTACAAAGCTAAGAAGGGCTTTTCATTTCCCTTCCCAGGATCTATGCGATGCGGGGAAGGAAAACATCTTATTTGTGCTACTGTCGTCCTTGTTGTCTCAATCTAAGCTCGAGGCCTGTTTAAAGAAGAAGGGGTGATACACAGGTCCCTTCAGAAATGAAATGTGCAGTGGGAAGGCTGTGGTTCAGAGTTTGTGATATTTAGGGCAAATACATTTTTTGTCTCCGTCAGAGAGAATCATTGAAGGCTCACGTGGCTGACGTAGAAAGAGATGCATGGGGTGTCCCCGGGGAGTGCACCATGTCCTGCCTGTTGCCTGGGAAGAAGGGAGGGCGGAGGCTGCAGGGATGATGGAAGCGCTGAGTCTTCAGGGCCAGGATGGCAGGTGATGGGAACGACGCAAAAGGCCAGCAGGCGGAGTCACCATTAGGGAGGCCCAGCTACGCCCACCCCACAGACACATTCAGACACGCAAGCTGAACACGCGGGTGTGAGGGGGACATTTTTTAAAAATAACTTTTCTATTATTTTATATATATATTTTATTGATTTTTTACAGAGAGGAAGGCAGAGGAATAGAGAGTTAGAAACACCGATGACAGAGAAACATCGATCAGCTGCCTCCTGCACACCCCCCACTGGAGATGTGCCTGCAACCAAGGTACATGCCCTTGACCGGAATCGAACCTGGGACCTTTCAGTCCACATGCTGACGCTCTATCCACTGAGCCAAACCAGTTAGGGCGAGGGAGACATTTTAAATGCAAAACCTTTGTTTCGCTGTCCTGATGGACCACATTCTTAAAATCAGGAAAATAGGTCATTTGGTTCAACCTTTTCCCAGTGAGGATGGGCAGTAAATATGTCCTTTAAAATGTTTGGAAAAATTTAGAAGTTGTGAATATCAATACGGAGACATCCACAGGCATCATAAAGTAGGTACGACAACTCAATACAATACTGACTTCGTGAACTATAGGATATTTGGTGATGATACTAAACAAATAAACACTAACAAAACAACCCGGAGAATAGATGTGTGTCTTGAAAAGATGTTAGGGTAAGCCGTAAAATTTTGTGTACCTTTTATTCTATATCCGCTAACCAATTTCAATACACGTATAAATGTACCGTGTGAAATAGTCTGTATTTTTTCCTTTGGATTAAGACAACTTATTATACCTTTTTATTTATAAAACTAAAAAACTATGTGGACACAAAGACAGAATTCACATCCAGTAGCATCTCGCTGTTCGTATAATTAATTTCAGCTATATTTGTCATGCTTTGTTCAGTAAGACCCGGAGTAGGTTAATTAAATGGTAGCATCATGTTATTATTTTTTTAATGCTGCACTTTCTGACTTCAAATATTCTAATCTAGAATGGGATTTTACAATTAAAACGTTGATGTTTTGACTCTCCAAGGATAAACGAGTAAAACACAAAAGTACAATACACGCATTGTAAGGTCTAGGTCAGCCGTCCTAGGCCATTGTCACTGAGAGACAGTAATGATCTCTTTTTTGGCAATATTAAGAAAATTATTCAAATATGCCTAAGAAGTTTGAATTTTTTTGTTGTTGTTCTTATTGATTTCAGAGAGGAAGGGAAAGGGAGGGAGAGATAGAAACATCAATGATGAGAGAGAATCATGGATCACCTGCCTCCTGTATGCCTCCTACTGGGCATGTGCCCTGATCAGGAATCGAACCGTGACCTCCTGGTTCCTAGGTCCACGCTCAGCCACCGAGCCACGCCAGCGGGGGAGAATTGGGATATTTCCCACTGGGAAAGCCATAGGTAAGCCTCCTCCTCCTCCTACCAGGAGACAGTCCCAAGTAAAGAGAATTCTCCAATGTCGAGGCTGTGCACCTCCCCACTCACAGCCATGGGACTGTGACTCCCCTCCAGGCTCAGCCAGTCCTGACCAGGACCGGGAGGCTGTTGAATCAGCCCTAGGCCCCCCACCTGGAGGGGGCAGCGTTGACCTGACAATCAACCTGGAACTGACTCCCTGAAGATGAGCCCCAGGCTCCTTGCACAGTCGAGACTCTCAGCGTTGCCTTGCCCCCCTCCCCCATCCCAGCCCCCCACAAACCAGCCCTGGCCACTCGCTGAGTCTCCCCCCAACACCTCTACGTTGCACGCTGGCTTGACCCTTCCCATCGTCCTCCGTTAAACCCGGTTGTGTTTGTGCTCGAAAGGAAATGGGTGATTGGAGAGGTAACTAACCACCTTCACCTGCCTGGTGTGGGTCCGGTTCCTCCCCGCTGACCCTCCTGCTGACTTTTTTTTAAAAAACTTCACAATAAAATCCGCACCTTCACACAAAGCCAACGAGAAGGGGCCTCCTTGGACAAGTTTTGTGCCCTGACCAGGAAGCCTCCCTTTAAGATCAGCGTCCGAGAGGGGCTGCGTTATTTGTGCTCCTCCCGCCTCCCTCCTGTGGTCTGCGGGGCTGGCCGGCCTCACGTGCTCCTCGTCCCTTGCCTTCTGTGTGCTACTCTTCCCACTGGGTCCCAGACCCATCCCGGACGTTATCACCCTCTTACCTTCGATCAAGTTCAGCCACAGGGAAGCGCCGGTGAGAGATGGCGGCGGCGGGAGGCAGCACTGGGCTTCCCTTCCTGAATGCTCGCCCTGTTCTGGGCTTGTGGTTCGGACGTGCCCATGGGGCACCCCTTCTCCAAGCAGGAGAGCAGATGGGTTCCCAGGACCCACGGCCACCATCCGTGGTGCCACATCGCCGGCTCCTGCTGCTTAAATCAGCCGCTTATCAGCCGTCTCCAGCAAATGCCTCTGCGTGTCCCGTGCCTCCCGTCGGCACGCCCATCGCAGCCCCTCCCAGTTGGGGCACGTGGACTTGGCATTCAGGTCAGAGCTCCCAGGCCCTCTGTCTCTATCCGGTCCACTTAGGGCCGGAACCAGGGCAGCTGGCGGGGAATCTCAGTGTAGCGCCCAGACCCCATCCGATGGGGGCGTCCCTGGCGGGAGCACCCAGAATACAGATTTTCAGATTTTCAGCCGCTGCAGAACCAGCGCCCCCGGCGGCGAGGAGTGGACAGACAGCGCGGTCCCCCAGCGCCCCTCACCTCCTCGGCCGCGTGTCACAACCGGATCTGTCGGCTCTGACACGTCTCAGTGCCAACACCGTCGAACGACCTGCAAGGATGACCCTTTCAGATGCCCTCACTGACAGCTCGCAGCTCCTCCCGGCAGCCCTGCTGCCCAGTGAGCAGCGTGAAATGTCCCCCCACGACTCGGCCATGTGCCTCGGCGGACAGATGGCTGATGGGGCCTCATCTCCCTGCTCCCCGATGAGGGGAGTTTATCTTCTTCGCCAGGTGTCAGCCCGGCTCGTAAACAGGCACATGATGACTTTCCGGGAGGTGAGCGGTGGTGCGAACTGTCGTTCTGTCTCCCTCCCGTCGACAGTGGCAGCAGCTGAAACCCAATCGATGCTCTCGAGGCAAAATCATTACGGCGGGAATTAAAGCGTCGTCTCCAGGTTGCTGTGTTAATAAACGACTTCGTGGCTGCTGCCGCCTGATGCTTCGGAAGGAACTCTCCGTGTCGGGATGTTCCTCTCAGCCCCTCACCGATGCCATCCATCCTCGCCTGTCGCTGATGGGGTATCGCACACACATGTGCACACACCTAGTCAGGACCAAGCATGGGGCACCTGCGAGGAGCACCCCCCAGGAAGGCGTGTGCAAGTGTATGTGTCCACATGTGCATGCATGTGTGCATGCATGTGTGCATGCAGGTGCATGTGTATGTGTGAGAGAGTTTGTGTGCATGTGTGTAAGTGTGTATGTGTGTGAGAGTATGTGAGTGTGTGTGCATGTATGTGTGTGTGACATTTTATCCGACCCCTCCTTCTGCTGGGAACTGGCACAGGCTGTTCCACCTGGAAGCCTGTCTCTGGCACAGTTCCCCTCAGCATCAGTCCGGAGGACGGGGAATTTTTACAAATGAAAAGGAAAGAAGCTTCCCGTGGGTCAGACAGGAGACCTACCTGGGAGGAGGGGAAGACTGGGTGTGCTCCAGAGAGTCCTCCCAACCCCAGTCACCCCAGGAGTGCCAGCCTGCTGCCCCTGCTCCTTGCCAGCCTACCTGCCTCACACAGGCCTGAATTGGAACCGTGGGGGGGGGGTACCTTTCACCAAGAAGTGTCCACCCACTGAGCCACCCCTCAGGACAGATGCTGCTTTTCTACACGACTGAGCCCCTCCCTGTGCTTCAGCACCAGCCTCCTGCGGCCTGTGAGTGTCCTGGCAGCCCAGGCAGCCCCTCCCGCAGCCCGGCCTGCTTGCCTGGCCTTTCTCGTGACCAGCCCCGTCCTTGCTCCTCTTCCCCGGTTCCATCTGCTTCTCACGTGTTCAAAAGAAAATCAGTTGAACGTGTCATCGGAGAAATTGCAGACAATGTGGGAAAATAAAATGGTTGCTTTCCAACGACGGGGGGAGGGGACCTTGGATGAGGTGTTTCCTGGTCTCTCCCACAAATACAACTCTGCTGGGTTCATCGCGGGAAGGACCCAGCCCCGGAGCGGCTTCCATGACTATTTTCAGATTCATCAGTAGGAAGTGCAATCCGAGGGAGAAATGCGGAAGGCAGTTATTACAGAAATGTCTGAGGAATGGTTGCAGGTAACTGTCAATTCTTTTGAACGTGAGTAAATAAATCAGCGCTCATAACTGCTGGTCTTAGACTAATTTGGGAAGAAAACACTGCTAAGCTGCCCAGATAAGCATTAAATAATAACCAATAAAATAATATCTTAAACGGTAGTAAATACTGGCCTGGAGTGAGGCTTTTATCTTATAACAAACATTAAAAGGTAAACGTTAGATATATCTTCTTAATTACGACCATAGACTCAAACTGTTAAAGTAATGAATACAGCAAATAATTACCATGCAGTTACCATGACAATAATTCTGTTCTAAATGCTGTGTGTCTGCACACACACATGCACATGCACACACATGCATTTGTATTTTATCCTCGCATTGACCCACTTAGCCACTACATAAGCTGGTACTTATTAATATGGTGATATAGTGAGTGACCAGAACATTTTTAAATTAAATACAGAGCTTATTTTTAATGGATTCCCCCCTCCCAAATATTTCACATTTGCATCATGGGCAGGAGAAAGCAAAGCAGGGAGATCTCTGGGATTGGATGAGAAGTAAAACGATAGTCATTTTCCTTCCATGGGTGGGCATTGGGGGGCGGGGAGAGTTACCTTCAGGGCGGACATGGCTACCCACCATGACTCGATTTTATGAGAACTTTTTCATTTCAGACCATCCTCTGTAGGAACGTCAGGTTTGAGTTTGCAAGGTTACCACGCAGGACCCCCGTGAGCTCATCAGGGTTTGTATGTGGCCCCTTGATTTCACCCACAACAGAAAGTCTGTCCCCAACAAAAAATGATGAAGCCAGAAAAAAACACACACAAAAAAACACCACCACCCACACTCTGAAGAGACAAAGCAGTCATCAGCTCCAGACTCAGATACGACACAGATGTTGGAATGATCAGACAGGGAAATTAAAATAACTATGATTAGCATATTATATTAAATGCTCTAATGGAGAACGTGGGATCATTCTGGCAATTTCATCAGAGATGGAAACTGTGAGAAATAATTCAAATCAAAACGATGGAAATCAAAGGCGCGGTGATAGAGATGAGCAATGCAGTTGACACGCTCATCAGATGACTCAGTACAAACTAGGAAATCGTTGAGCTTGAAGAGGAATTATGACAAATCACCCACACTGAAAGGCAAAAAGGAAATAGAATAGAAAAAAAAAATCCCAGGCCCTCCAAAAGCTAAGGAACCGAACCAAAAGATCTAACATTCCTGTAATTGCATCCAAGAAAAAGAAAAAGAGAGAACAGGGCAGAAGGAATTCTTAAGGAAGCAACAGCGGAGTTGGATTCATGTGTGTGTGTGTTTTCTACACCACCAGGCAATGAACTCAGTCCTGACACTGTCTACCCAGAGGGCCGTGGCATCGGATGCCACAGGGTAAGGTCTTGGCCCTCAAGGACTGCCCCACCCCCATGTCAGAGGCCAGTCCTTAGCCCAGGTTGTCACTTCTGCCACCTGTGCGTCTGACCAAGGGGTGATAGATAAGAGGTTAAACAGAGCCCCCCACCTCAGCCCTGGCTGGTTTGGCTCAGTGGATAGAGTGTTGGCCTCCACACTGAAGGGTTCCAGGTTCAATTTTGGTCAAGGGCACAAGCCCCAGTGGCAGGCGTGCGGGAGGCAGCTGATCCACGATTCTCTCTCATCATTGATGTTTCTATCTCTCTCTCCCTCTCCCTTCCTCTCTGAAATCAATGAAAATATATTAAAAAATAAAAAGACCCCCCCCACTTTGATGAATTTGCTAGAGTGCCTCACGGAACCGAGAGAAACATTTGGCTCACCAGACTCCCCACTATTGTGAAGGGACGTAACCCAGGGACCACCGGCGGGGAGGGGTGCTCAGGGAAGGGGTCTAGAAGGGGCACAGAGCTCCCCGTCTCTCCGAATCTGCACCCGTCCCACCACCCAGAAGCGCTCCCAGTCCCCCTTTCCTCTGGGACTCCAGGGCGGCTCCATGGTTGGCATGACTGAGTGCGTCCTGGGCCATTAGGGAGGGACTGGACGTTCCAACCTCGTCCAGTCCACGCGCTCAGGTAGGTCTGGCGTGTGCCATGGCATTTAGCCGGAATCATTCCACACACGGCAAGACAGAAAGTGGGGGACACACCGGCAGTGCAGTCGATATTCCCTTTTACTTATTTTAAACAGATTTTTATTGATTTCAGAGAGAGAGAGAGAAACATCCATGATGAGAGAGAATCATGGATCGGCTGCCTCCTGCATGCTCCCTGCTGGGGGTTGGGTCTGCAACTCGAGCCTGTGCCCTGACCAGGAATCGAGCTGCGACTTCCTGGTTCCTAGGTCGAGGGTCAACCGCTGAGCCACACTGGCCGGGCTGACTGGGCTCCCTTTTGTTTCGCAGAGGAGGCACGTGACTGCCGGCGGGTGACCATGAACACAGACAGAGGTGCTGCCACAGGTCTCCGCGCAGGCGTTGTACTAACAATGGAAAGTGGTGTCTTTCATACCTGACCGCCCCCCCCCCCCCCCCCCGGAGCCCTTGGTCACTGGGCAGGGACTTCATGAAGCTGAAGGGTTTCCTCCTGAGCTCGTTTACAGACCCGAAGCTCAGTGCCACCGCCTCCCCTGGATACTCACCTGGCAGGACAGTTCAGGCACTAAACCCTTGGCAGCTACGCCAATGCCCCTCGCTTTACCACGGAGCTGGTTTTTAAGTAGGGATCAGGGCTGCGGTGAAAAGCAATCCATTCTCTGGCTCTGGCTTCCATAAAATTAGCTCCGTAATGACATGCTTTCCAGCTGATTAATTTTTTCCTGGCGGGGACATCTGCTGTCATTTGAACACTGTCCAGTGTGAGTCTACGAAGCAGATGGGGACGGCACGGGAGGCGTCGGATGGGCTGGTGGTGGGAAGCCCTCCTCGTTTCTTTTGGACATGCCGTGGGACAGGACAGGGTGGCTACTCGGTCAGCCTGTGGGCAGCGGTCACAGGGAACAAAGGCGTGGCCTCAGGGGGCGACCTGGGTCCCCCGAGGCCCAGTCTCCAGGCTGCCACTCAAGGGCGCTTTGATGCGCGCGCGCCGAGTGATTAAACACTCGGTGAGCGCCTGGGTTGCCAGCTGGACGCGACTTGACACCCTTATTAATCTTGAGAAATGTCCTCACTTTCATCTGATGAGAAAAGTTTGGAAAAGCCCGGTGCCGTGTGTCTGCGTCGCTGCCAGCCGATCATGCCAGTTGGCAGTTTTCATTCATTAACAGTTTTCTTTTTCATTAACCGGCCCGAGTGCTTCGGGATGGCTCTCTGTCTGGGCACAGGCTGCCACCGGGAAGCAGATGTTGCCCGTCCCGGGCATCGCGAAATGTTGGAACTCTTTCAAGATGCCCCCCGTTGCTGGAGCCACAATGCGGTCCTTCTCCTCCGGCGACGGGTTTCTCTCTGAAGCCAGGCGAGGAGTGTCCACGCCTTGCATCTCGCTGGTAGACATGCACGATGCTGCCAATGTCATGGCCGTCCGCTGGGCCGGGCTCCGTGGCAGGGGAGCCAAAGGGCATGGATTTCTGGAGCCTAACCTCTCAGTCCTTCGAGGAGAAAGTTTGTGTGAAGCCCTGATGGTGGTTGGGACATTTTTCTAGGTGCCAATGCCTTAGTGACTAAGAGGAGCCCGCGGGGCCTCCGCCGTGCAAAACAGAATCCAAATGCAACACGTCATGGAACCGAAATCTGTAAAATAGTAAGGAAGGACTAGAGGAGAGGCTGGGGGGGGGGAAAGCAAGCTTTTAGTGGAGCTTTTAAAGATCGAATGGACTCATTAAGCTACAAAAAGGAAAGGAACACTAGTCCAGGCGGGAACAAATGTATTCAGGCATTAAATGCCCCTTTCGCCCGGCCAGCAAGGCTCAGAGGTGGAGTGTTGACCTATGAACCAGGAGGTCACGATTGGATTCCTGGTCAGGGCACATGTCCGGGTTGTGGGCTCCATCCCCAGTGTGGGGCGTGCAGGAGGCAGCCGATCCCATGATCCTCTCTCATCATGGATGTGTCTATCTCTTGCTTCCTCTCCCTTCCTGTCAATAAAAATGTATTTTAAAAATAAAATGCCCTTTTAGACACTAGACATGCATCCAATGAGTGACAAGGCAGGGAGGGACATTCAGGTCAGTGGTTCGCAACCTTTTCAGCCTGGGGACATCTTGACACCCTTAAATATTACAAGGACCATCAGAATCCTCCTTTTGCATAGGTTGTATCTATAGGAGTTACCGTCTTTGAAATTTACACCGAGATAGTTATTAAATATGTATGTATTCATTCGTTTAAGAAGACACACACACATTGATGAAATAATGATCTTTCCTAACCTAAAAAATCAATAGTTAAAAAGCATGCCATTGTTTTTGAAGAGTTCTGGTTTAACAGGACACAACTAGGTTCCACACTCACTCCATTGCACTGTTTCTTTGCTTGAAGGAGGTGGAGGAAAGAGGATGAGGTTTTTAATGGTCTTGACAGATAATTGTGGCTATTCTTTTTAACTCCACGTAAAAATTCCCCAAGTGGCAGTTTCTTAGAGGTTTGGCGCACTGAGAAATCTGACACGATGCTGATTTAGTTTTCGTACTCGGTTTCATTAAAACCCATGATTCGTCTTGCTCTGTGAATGGATCTTTCACCCAGAACATCATACACTGACCACTTAGAAAATGCTGATGCCCGTCCTGCCCGGGTGGCTCTGCTGGTTGGAGTGTCCTCCTAAACACCAAAATGTTGGGGGTATTCTCCGTCAGGGCACATAGCCAGGTTTCTGGTTCGACCCCTGGTCAGGGTGTGGGAGAAGGCAGCCAATCAGTGTTTCTCTCTCACATCGATATTTTCTATCTGTCATCCTATAGAATAAAAGACTAATATGCAAATTGTCCCCTCTGAATTTGACTGGGAGACCAGGAGTTCGATCGCTTGCAATGACATGCACTGATTACCAGGGGCAGCGAGAAACATGGCAGGCGACCAGCGGCCGGCACAGTGCTGAGGGAGTGAGGGACGGAGAAGGCAGGGAGGTGGGGAACCTCATCGGCCCTGATTGCTGGCCAGGCCTAGGGATCCTACATGTGCATGATTTTCATGCACCGGGCCTCTAGGCTATCTATCTATCTATCTATCTATCTATCTATCAATCATCCATCTATCTCTCCTTTTCTCTAATATTCATAAGCATGTCCTCAGCTGATGATTAAAAAATAGAAAATATCGGCTCCCTGTATTCCCAGATCTTGTCAACGTGGACACATTTCCTCATTCAACACCCAGATCCCATTTGTTCATCTCCCCAGTCACCTCGGAAAGTCTTCTGGTTTTGAGAAGCTGCTTCACAGTGGCAGACACAAGTCTTCCCAAATTCCATTTTTTTTTTTTTTTTTTTTGGCAGAAACACTTGGATTTCAACAGCGATTTTTCTTGAGGCAAGAGCCAAATCCGAACACCTGCCATCTGCCTGTCAATCATACTTGGAAGGAAAATGTTCCAGGAAAACCAGGGCCCTCTCTGGTGCTTCTTCTCAGAGACCCTCGTCCTCGCCCCTCGCCTCCCTGTGGGCGCGGTTGCAGGGTTCTCGTGCTGCTCACGCCAGCAGCTGGAGGCAATGCTGAGTCCTCCGTCTTCCAGTTGCTGCATTTTAATCACCCCATCAGCCCCACGTCCCTCCGGGGAGCAGGCTCTGGAACATTCTGTGCCCTGCAGAGTGACTTGAATGACAACATGGCCACGGGGAAGCACAGGCCGGGAGCCGGGCTGTCCAGCGGGGCAGCGCCTTGGCACGGGGCACACCCAACCCCCATTGTTTCTTGCCCCAGGACAGTGTGGCCCCGCCTGTGACCCTCAGCTTCAGTTCTCACTTTTCACAGAGAGAAAAAGAGGCTCATCAACACCCCCCAGGCCCCAGTAAAGAGCCGACGGGGAAGGGGGACACAGCAGCACATGGGTCTCTCTCAGACGTGACTCGGCATGGCGTGAGCTTGGAAAGCAGGGCCCATAGGTGCCCCGGATGCCTTCCCACCTCTGAGCCTCACGCACCCCGGCTGCTGACGCGTACCCAGTTCTCATTACGTTCATTCACACATGGACTTGCTTACTCATCCACCAACTAATTCCCTCGGCAAATATTGATGGAGCTTGTGTACGAGCCATTAGGCTAATGAATGGGTTTAACGCTGAGTAAGAACGGGGGCCCGTCCAAAAAGCGGTTGCCACCCCTCGCAGGAAACAAGACAGTTATTCACGCAACTTTTACGGATGCGAGAACCACCAGGAGCCACGGGCTGGTGCCGGCAGAGCGCTGGGCTTGTGTGTGAATGGGACTTGGGAACGTTCATTGAGGCGGTGGCCCCGAAGCCACAATTCCAGAGCTAATGGAGGAGATGAGGACATTTAATTAGAGTAAGTGACTTCGGGAAATGCAGAGAGATGGGAAAGCAATTCTGCTTGAGCTTGAGGGTCATCACAGAGCACGTGGCCAGCTGTGTCTTAAAAACGATGCTAGGAGATGAAGCTGGAAGAGGCAGCCTGGCCCCCCAAGAACTCCAGTCCTGTTTGGGCCCCCCTATTCCAAACTTGGACGCACTTCCCTCTGGCGAGATCACCGACCGTTGTTAGCATGGCGCCTTTTCTACTAGAAATGATGCAGGAAATGTTTATAATCTTTTGTAAGCGTTTACAGGAAAATGAGCTGGGCCACCTATCACTTCGCCTCTCCGTATCCATTATGAGTCGACACAATGAGGCATTCTGGAGATGAGTGAGCTGCAGGACAAGTGGGGTAGTTCGGGATTTATTTACTTTTATTTATTTCTCTCCTTGTGCTTTTTTAACACCTTCATCCACTTTTAGACAGTCAGGCGGACAGTACTTTTCTTAAGGCGATAATTTAAATGGCAATTTACAGATGCCATCGTCAGAGGGGTCCATAACTCCTGGAAAATGATATAACTGCAGAATGTCTTTATAAAGAACCAAGTAGAGTATATGATGATTGTCATCTATACATCTCAGATTTTAACATTTTTAAAGTTAATATAGAGCTGTCCTCAAATTATTTTTTAGGTTTGACTTTGTATAGCGTAAGCCTTATTTAATAGATTACAGATCTCAGAAAATAAATCATGGAACTTAATCTGTTTAATGAATATCTTCCAGAAGATTTTCTCTAATGCACTGAGATAAAAGAGAGGGGGAAAAAAATAGAAGGAGAAAAAATACTTGGGAAAAATATCTTCAAATTGCATTACACGAAAATAGAATTCCTTTGGAAGGAACAAATTAAAGCTGGAAATCTGAGGGCAAAAATGACTTCGAGAGAAAAACAAGCTTTCTCTCATGGGTTTTAAGATGATTCGAGGGAAAACAGCTGTTAGGAGACACAAAATGTTAATTATAATGTTTAGATAAGAGAAATGATTATCAAGAGAAAATGGGGTGGGATTCTAAGGGGGTGCAGTGAACCACCCGCTGCCGGCATTCAGCAGAGGCCCCTCCATCTCATTGGGGCGTTCGAGGAGGTGAGCGGACCCGGCTTTCCTTGGAGCTTGCAAACAGACAGAATCACACGCAAAACTGGCAGAGCATGGCAGCTGGGGCGGGGAGGGGCCGGAGATGCGAGGGAGTAGCAGCCGAGAGAAAACCTCCACTCTGCTGTCAGCTTGCGGACGGTCTTGGGGTTGGGGAGGCACAAGCCAGAACATTGGGGGATTGTGTTAAATGCCATGAGAAGAGCCCATTAAAGACACCCATCGGGCTAATTATCACCCATATGGCTGCGGCGTGAACAACTGGAGACACGGTCTCGCTTGGGATTTTCGACGCAAGGCAAGCGTGCATCCCCGAACAGCAGCGGCAGGCTAGTGAGCGTCAAGGTCAAATTCTGCATCCCCCGAATCCCGTCCATTTCCAGGAAGGAGGCACCTCCCCACACACAGCACCCAATTCTCTGGAAAGGAAAATGGGTGCCCGGGACAGCCCTCCCCCCGTAGTGTTGAGGACTTGTCAATTCTCCAAGGTCGTGGCTGTTGAACAAGACAGCAAGCTCAGGGCCCTCGCCAAGCACGCAAGTCACTTCTCACAAGGGATGGTAGTACTTGAGCCGGATGGGACCGTTGGGAAGGAAGAATCTATTTCACATGCATCTGCTAGGAGAAAGTGCTCCCCGGGCCCAGAGGTCAGCTGAGACCTGCTTTTCCACACCAGACACTTGTGCTTCTATCGCTGGCCAGGCCTAGGGACTGCACCCATGCACGAATTTTGTACACGGGGATTCTAGTGTGTGTGTGTGTAGATAGATAGATAGATAGATAGATAGATAGATAGATAGATAGAGATACAGTCGATCTTCAGTTGGGGTGTGCTCAGGAGGCAACTGATTGATGTTTCTCTCTCCCTTCCTCTCCCTTCCTCTCTGAAACAATGAAAATATGTATTTTTTAAAAAGAATAACTTTATAGCTGGGGAAACTGAGTCCCAACACTGCCCGATAGTGACGAGGAGGAGATGCTACAGGGCAGAGGAGAGGCCCACAGCAGGTGTGAGAAGATGGGTTGCTCTCTGAGGCCTGGACACACATGCTAAGTCTTAATGACTCATCTTTGAGCTCGGAGTTCTGCGTGGGGGGTTCTGAGAAGAGGGGAAGCAGAGGAGCTGGTGGCCAGAGGCGGAGCATCGCCATGGCGGGTTGGGCACTTCCACGTTTTGGTGCCAAACGGTAAGTTATGGTGCCAGGAATGAGCCTGGACGCAAAGGAGTTTGGACATTGCCTCCTAGATCTTTTTTTTTTTTTTTTAAAGACCAGCATTATCAAAATTGAAAGCTTAGCTCATCGGCAATAAACCTGCTAAACGTTCTGCAAATCCTTGCACTCTGCCTGCAATGCAATCATCATTGAATGAGTCACTTACGGGAAGTGCCGGGCCACGGAGGGCCGGGCCAAAATCAGCATCAGTGGCTAATCTCCTGAAAGCAGACTCAGACGTGAGCCCTCGTTCCCGGACCGGGGGGCCTTTTGATCTACATTTAAGCCTCACGAGGCTGCGTCAGGCCGCCGGAAAACAGCAGTAAACACGCGTCTGGCGAGGTTGCGCGGGGCCCTACAGGTACGCCCCGTCGCAGCAAGGCTTTGCTCACCAGGACGTTTTCGAAATCTCGGTCCAGGTCATCTAACTCTGCTGTCCACGTGGTCAGCTGGCAGTGTGGCCCCGATGAGACTTTGTCAAAAAATATATTCGTATGGATTTCAGAGATGAAGGGAGAGGGAGAGAGAGAGAGACAAACACATCCGTGATGAGAATCACGGATTGGCTGCCTCCTGCACGCCCCACACTGGGGCTCGAGCCCACAACCCGGGCCTGTGCCCTTGACTGGGAATCGCACTGTGACCTCCTGGTTCCTAGGTGGATGCTCAACCACTGAGCCGCGCTGGCTGGGCCCAAATGTGACTTTTTGGATCTTTTCCTTCCTTTTCCCCTTTTGAACAATGCAGAGGCACCCACAGGCCCACCTCGGGTGTCCTTGCTGCCACTTTCTGCCGCCTGAGCCCATGGTGGAGGCGGTGACAGTGGGTTCCCTGGGTGGGGGAGATGCCAGGGGAGAGCAGAGCCACAGCTGGTGCTCAGCCTTTTAAATGCTCACTTGCCCTGGGCAATGTTTTGTGTTTACCAGGCGCTTGTGTTTTCAAAATGGAAAGTCCTTTGATCACTGACGCTCTATTATTGCGGGGGAAGGGGGGGAAGAAGAGAGAAAAGACCACAAAAAATCAAATCATGATTCCCACCTCTCATACCTTTTCATCTGGAGCCCAAGGTTGGTTTTTCCAGAAGCTCCGCGGGCGGCCCCAGACAGCGGAAGTGTGGCGGGCGGGCGCCAGGTAATTACTTGCCCACACCTGCTCCTCTCCGCCGATCCGGGCACCTGCGTGTGCTTTTGGAAAAGGAAAATGAATTCAGCGACGGGGACGTTTAAAGGTCCTCATTACTTTAACTGAGAAAGAAAGCCATTTAATTCTGCTTTGAGACGCCTGATTGCTGGCCCCTCTGAAGGCGTGTAACTCCTCAGGCCGGGAGCTCTAGTCGCTGCAGATGACACGGGGGGTAGAGGAGGGGGGGTGTGCATGTGAAATGCAGCCGACACAGCTCCTCTTGGTTAAATGCTGCTGCTCTCCTCCTTCCATCTTGTTGGGTCCCAGCGCCTCTGCCAGGGACTCGACCTCCTTGGACGCCGGGAATGGGAAAGACATACGTAGGTGGGGTCACGCTTTCTTGCAAAGGAAGCGGCCAGCCCCGGCTGGTCAGTGAGTGGCACCTGTTATACTCACGCCAACAAAAAGGGCTCCATGCCCTGACCGGTGTGGCTCAGTGGATAGAGCGTCGGCCTGCAGACTGCAGGGTCCCAGGTTCGATTCCGGTCAAGGGCATGCACCTTGGCTGCGGGCACATCCCCAGTAGGGGGTGTGCAGGAGGCAGCTGATTGATGTTTCTCTCTTATCGATGTTTCTAACTCTCTATCCCTCTCTCGTTCTCTCTGTAAAACAAACAAACAAACAAACCAATAAAACATATTTAAAAAAAAAAAAAGAGGCTCTGTGCCCATGAGTCACATCTGGGTTAAGTCATCATGAGCAGGGGACCTAAGGGTGCCCTGGGGCAGCCTGCCTGGAGATACCGCTGAGTCATGGCCTTCGGCTTGGATATGGCAAATGGGCCTTTCATGCGCAGTGTACTCAGGTCAAGGGCCCCCCACAGATCTCTTGACATTTCCAAATGTTTCAGCCAAAGGATAGTCAGCCTGATGGGGCCTGGGCGGCTCAGGGAAGCACCACGAGACTTCTCCAAGGGCTAGCACGAACCACGTTCCAGGACCCATCATCTGGGTACCAGGACACCACCCCGCGCAGCTCCTGACTCAGCCATCAGCAAACTCTTCCTAAGACAGGTGATACCCCCAGAGCTGATGCACTGAATCAGCTCCTCCCAATATTTTAAAAAATTGATTTCAGGGAGGAAGGGAGAGGGAGAGAGAGAGAGAGAGAGAGAAACATCCATGATGAGAGAGAATTATGGATCGGCTGCCTCCTGCACGCCCCACACTGGGAACTGAGCCCGTAACCCAGGCCTGTGCCCTGACCGGGAATCGAACCGTGACCTCCTGGTTCCTAGGTGGACGCTCAACCACTGAGCCAGTAGGGGGCGTGCAGGAGGCAGCGGACCTATGTTTCCTTCTCACATCGATGTTTCTCTTTCCCTGGCTCCTCTCCTTTCCTCTCTCTAAAAATCAATACAAATATTTTTAAAAAGAAGCCTTTAGCAGAGTAGTTACGTGAACATAAAAAAAAAACCCAACTCATTTCTGCCGGAAAAAGTCAGATTATTTATATAGAAAGAGAAAAAGAGGATAAGCAAATGGTATCGATGATGTCTGTTGATCAAAATGGCACACGTATAGGATAAATATAATGCGAATTGAGCTAACAAAAAAGCCTATTTAAAAATAAATAATTCCACCAATCATCATCTAGTGGTTTCTTAATAACTGGTTGTTTGCTGTTGCCATGTAGACAAAAATAATTGGAAGAAGGCTGAATTTTCACGTGGGTGCTCTGATTCTAGCAAAACCTACCCCTGGACGAGTGTCAACTTCCGACGCTTCAAATGTAGGCAATATTCTAAGAGAATAATATCTTTCTTAATGTAGAATGAGTAATATTTATAAACACATTCCTAATCTTACCATGAATAATTTATACCAGACAACTCAGATATTCAAAGACTATTTCAAACTCAGGCATATTTTTATTTTTTTTTTAAAAAGAAGCTGCCGAGTTTTCAATCCCAGCCATCTACATAAATTATGTTTTCCAGGGCAAATACACTTTCCAGAAGTTTCCCATCAGCTTGAGCAATTGAGGTTGATTTCATATTTAGATGTATACCTTGCACCTGCCCTCCTGCGTCTCTCCTTCTTGACCTCCACCAGGTAACAATGTCTTTCCAAGACACTGACAATGCCCTGATATTTTAGGAAAGGTGCTTTAGGGAGGATTAGGTGCAGATAATGACAGCTTGGCGTTTCATGTTGCTATATCAGAGAAGCGATTTTCAACCGGTGTGCCACAGGCATTCTTAAAACACGCAATACTTGACGGTTTAGTCAGGGGCACTGACCTCTGTCCCCTTCGATCGTCAAATTAGCAAAATGACAAAAGCCAATACCGCAGTAGCTAAATGAATCCAAAGTATACCTATTTTTGTTTTTTTGCATATACTCCTGTAACTGTAATTACTTCAATAGTCCCACAGTCAAAACTCTTTTAGAATTTCCTAGTGGAACCCCAATCTGTCATTTTTTTGTCACCCGTGTGTGAAGTGAACTTTAAAAGTATGGATCTATTCACTCACTCTCACATCCATCTTTATGGATTTTTTATTTTTTATTTTATTTTTATTTTTTTATTTTTATTTTTTTTGGCCAAAAAGCTGCCCGAGAAGTTCTGGGCAAGAACTTCCTATTTAAAAACACCTCCCCCCGTTCTATATTTGTCCACCATGAAACTGTTTGGGATTTTTTAAAAATAAAAACAATGCTGGCCCACCTTTCCTGCTGCCAAAGGAAGCCCGGGGAATATGGGTTCTGCTCATCCTGTGACAGGATTTGAAAACAGCACCGAGAAGAGGGCAGCTCACGCAGTCCCTGAAATCATACTTTTCAACTCTTGGACCTTGGCTTGGAGAGAACCTTGCTGAGCAGCCGTTCTTCCAGGCAGGGAAACCGTCTCTACAGATTCTACTCAGTGACTCCCCTCGATTGTCATTAGGAAAGAGAGAGATGTGCAGACCCGGAACCCAGGACACCCGGCCGTGAGACGTCAGGGGGTGCCTGGGAGGCTGCTGAGAGAAGAAACACGATGAACGCAGAAGGCGCAAGAGCAGCAGCATTGTCTACATGAAGCCAAGGGTTCCCAAAGGGACAAGGCGTTGACTCGATCCCGCCCCTACACGAGGGCAGGGAGAGAGGGAGGAGCAGGCAGACCTCTGAGGATCGCAGGGGCAGAATTAATAAACAAGGGAACCTACTAGAAGGCTGGCCTGGACGACTGCAGGAGGAGTGGATCTTCGCATCGCCTGGGAGAAGTCTCACAGGATCCGGGCTCCGTCCAGGGGGTCTCAGCACACCTTCCTCCCTCCAGGCTGAGCTCTTGGAAGCGTTCCCACTGTGGGTGCATCTCGAGGACACGGAGGGGGAAGGGGCCTTGGGTTGCGCGGGCACTGATCACAGGTCCAACAGCAGTCAGGTCCTCTGGGCGACCTCCACCCACAAGAGCTCACGTGGACACACACTGAATGGCTGCCTCACTGGGAATGGTGACGCAGTCCCCCCTCAGCGCATAAGGAGAGTAGACACCCATTTTATAGTTTTGTTTTTTTAAAAATACTTTTCTATTGATTTCAGAGAGGAAGGGAAAGGGTGAGAAGGAGGTAGAAACACCAGTGATGAGAGAGGAGCATTGATAGGCTGCCTTCTGCACGCCCCCAACTGGGGATCGAGCTCACAACCTGGGCATGTGCCCTTGACCGGAATCGAACCTGGGACCTTCCAGTCCACAGGCTGATGCTCTATCCCTTCCTCCTTCCCTCCTTCTTTCTTTCCTTCCTTCTTTCATTCCTTCCTTCCCTTTCTCCCTCCCTTCCTCCTTCCCTTCCTTCCTTCCTTCCTTCCTCCTTCTCTTCCTTCCTTCTTTTCTTCCTCCTTCCTTCCTTCCTCCTTCCTTCCTTCCTTCCTTCCTTCCTTCCTTCCTTCCTTCCTTCCTTCCTTCCTTCCTTCCTTCCTTCCCTCACCTTCCCCAGAGACATGACCTCACGCACGTGTCACACAAACCGGCCAGGCCTGGATGATTTCTTAGTCGGGACAACTTTCTCCCATGACTTCCTGCCTCCTGCCTCACCTTTCTGAATGTCACAGATGCGCATAAATGACTGTCATGAGCATGCTCATGAGCCTCCCTCTCCTCAGGACGATCGCAGATGCTATTATCGCTCAAGTGTCCATCCGGAGCGCAGTGTGACATAACCTTGGAGACGGCGGCCGGGCCCTCGTGTTGCTGCAGGAGGAAAGCTCATGCCGCAGCTCCCTTAAGAGGCTCCCAATTTTTATTTCATGAGAAATGATGATGAAGTACCTTTCAGAATGTCTCAAGATGAACTTCAGCTTTCAAATTAACAACTTCCCTGGGAACACTGGGGCTTTGTCAGAGCGCGGGGCTGGCTGCTCTAAAATAGAGCGCTGCTGTCAAAACGCGCGGAGAGGCGCGGGGAGCGGCGAGGTGGGAAGCCTGCGCTTTGCCCTGACAGCTCCGCGCATCTCCAATGTTTTCGTTGAAATAATTAAATTGAGGCTCCAGCCTACTCGGATCCAGGCATATTTTTATGTAACTCACGCACTAAATTACCCCAGTCCCCAGGGAAGGGGTGCTTCCGAAGGTGTGAGGTGGATGCCAGGCGGAGCTCCCCAGGGGCTGCTAAGAAATGGAAGGTGACCCTCGCCAGTTTGGCTCAGTGGATAGAGCGTCGGCCTGTGGACTGAAGGGTCCTGGGTTCGATTCCCGGTCCGGGCACAGGCCTGGGTTGCGGCCTTGCTCCCCAGTAGGGAGTGTGCAGGAGGCAGCCGATCCATGATTCTTTCCCATCATTGATGTTTCTCTCTCTCTCTCCCTCTTCTTTCCTCTCTGAAGTTAATAAAAAAATATTTTTTTTTAAAAAAGAAAAGAAATGGGAGAGTCCATCTCTCTCTCCTACGCAGACGGACCCTGAGGATAGGCCTCAGGCGGTAGGTCCATCAGAATGTTGTAGGATGAGGGGCGGCAGGCCTGGGCCCGGTCTGGATGGACAGGAGCTGCTCTCCCAGTGGGAAGCCATCGGCCTGAGGTCTTGCTGAACTTGACCCAAGCACACAGGCCCTCACATGTCAAACTCGCGGTCGGCGGGCTGCATGCCCCCCTTCCTCTCTGAAATCAATAAAAACATATTTAGAAAACCACACAAGGCCAGGTCAGGTAGTGAGCCTCAGTTCAGTGCCAAGGGCTTTCTTTAGCACAAGTGACTCCGTTTCGTGGTTTGCCCTTTAACACCATCAACCGGTGGTGCCAGCTCCTCTTTGAAAGGATGTCCCAAATGCGCCTCCTCCCAGCTCCCTCAGCAGCGATGACCCCGATGACCCATGGGCCCTCGTCGCCTGTGGCTTCTGGGGAGAGACCAGCTCCACCCCCACATCCTCCCATGGACGTGCGATCTGTCCTGTTGATACGATAACCTGACTGGCTCCGTCTGGGGCAGGATGCAGTTGTGAACAGTCAGTTCCTTCCTAAGGTGACCAGACGTCCCGCTTTTGGCGGGACAGCCCCGATTTTTAACAATTGGTCCCGGGTCTTGCGCCATTTAAAAAAAGTCCTGATTTTTGGAAAGAGACATATGCACTACTCTTTGTAATATTTTAAGTAATAATAATAATAACAAAAGAACCCCCCACCCCCACCCCCGCACCGGTCAATGGTGTCCCACTTTACCAATGTTAAAATCTGGGCACCTTATCCTAGAGCGACCCTTTCAGTAACACGTCCCCTGGAGAAGTCGCAGGAAAACCAATGGCATCCTCTCCCGAGGGCACCGCTTTCAAAGCGCAGGATTTGAGGGAGAAAACCCGATACCAGCATTTCACCCTTGATCGCCTCTGAATTATTCATCTCTGGGAGACACAGTGCAGTCCCCGGAAGATGCTGGCTGTGTCCTAGCAACCTAAGCCGAGGGCACCCACCGAATGCAAAGCAATAGAAAAGCGCATTATGGCCAGAAACAAATAAATGCTAGGTTATCCCCTGCAGGGAATATAAAGTTCTGTACCCTTCCCCATGGGTTCCGTCGGAGGCAGCTAGACAGGCGTGAGGCGAGGAGGAACGCTGGGCTAGGTGCAGAGTATCTCCAGGGCGGAGGTCCCGGGTGCCTAGCAACGGGCAAAACTACAAGCCCTTGCTTGACCACTGCCCCCCCCTTTTTGGGTCGTTTTGACTGTTTTTGGCAGTTGTTGTTAATCTTTTCCCATTGAATTTTAGAGAGAGTGGGAGAGGGAGAGACACACAGAGAGAAACACTGATATGAGAGAGGTAGTTCGACTGATTGCTCCCTGCACACACTCCGGCCAGGGCCGGGGCCAGGGAGGAGCCTGCAACCGCCATAGCTGCCCTTGACCTGGACCCTTTGGTCCACAGGTCGACGCTCTATCCACTGAGCCCAACCGGCCAGGGCTGTTGCTTCTTTTGACTTCGGATGCAGACTTTGGAATAAATCTTATTCCTCCGTTTGTTGCCGATCCTCATCATTCATTCATGCCAGATGCCCGTCTCCCCTTAGCAATCATTCGTGACTCATTCATTAATTTTTCACGGATCCCCGTCTCCAAAGCCCCTCAGACAGGCCGACGCCTAACAGGTTTCCTAGGCAAATGGCAGCCTAGGTGTCGACTTGGTTTCTGTAAATGCGACTCCGGGTCTCTCTCCACAGCGTGTCCTGTGTTTTTCTCTCTCAGGGCCCCTCTCTGGGATCTGGCCGCCTCCCCTTCTCACACCCTCTCCTGCCCCTGGTCCTGCTTCCTGGAGGAGGTGTGTGTGTGTGTAGCTCCTGGGGGTGCACACCCAGAAGGGGGGCCGAGGGGTCTCGGCATATCTGCTCCCAGCCGGACGGTGGGGCCCCCTCCGGCGTGTGTCTCAGGCTGCACCCTAAACCGTCATCCTCGGCCCCTCAGTCTCCCCCTTGCATGGCTGTATGCAGGGACCAGGCTCGTCCAGGCCCTGTGGGCATGGAGCTGTGGTGCCCCCGTGCCTGTGGATGTCTGGAAGGCCCACCATCCTGAGTGGCTTGTGCCTTGTTGACTTCAGCTTGTGGGATGCCAGGTTTGCTTGCTGAGCTGTGATTATCCCAAGATAGAGTCCAGTGCGGACTTCCAGCCATCACCCTCTTCCATCCCCCCCCACCCCGGCCCCAATCCTTGCCCCATGTGCTGGCCACCCTGCCTCTACCCCTCCTTGCCTCCCCCCCCATCTGCCTCAGAATTTGTCAATTTTTGCACAAAGTGGTCATAAAAAGGGACACTCTACTCAAGTCAACGGACTATATCTCACTAACTGCCTCCTAAAAAAATGGTTGCACTATTAAAAGAACAATTTACTCTCCAAAACATCTTTATTTATGGACACAAGCTCTTTCAAACACCATAGCAATGTTCTATCTAACAATTTCTATATCTGTGTGAGGACATGGCATTTATGGTTATTCTTTGTAAGAACATGAAATAAAAATGTATGCTAGGACTAAAGTTACAGCTCTAAAATTACTTAAAACTTGAATTTCGTTGTCAAATTTACTCAGAGATAGTGCAATTATTACAGCCCAGAAAAAAAAAAAAACAAAAAACACGAAGAAGAGCCGTTACCAGACTTCTTGCTGAAACTGTGATTCTAAATAAGTAAATAATTCTCCCTGATAACAAGGCTCTGGGCTGCGCAGTTTAAAAATAGTTTCTCCCATTAAGATTATTAAACTCCGAGGCATGTTCTGAAAAGGGTTTTTGAAAATGGATTTCTTGCAAACTGTCATCAAATATTCATCGATAAAATAATTATGTGGAAAGATAAAAGGATGGGAATTGAAGTGGCTGACAGGAAAGGGAGCCAGGGGGTGGCTTTGCACACCCAGAGAGGAGGCTGTACAGTGGGTTGGTATGGGGTTGGTGTGGGGTAGGAGTGAGGCTCAGAGGAGACTCTGGCCTCCAGCTTGCCCAGCCCTCACCTGAAGGAAGATGAGTGTGGGGGACAGTCACTCTATTCAGATGGAAATGGTGATAGAGGAGATTGGGGGCAGAGTCTGAAATCCAAGGTTAATCAGATGGACTATGGGGAGCCCCACACAGCCCTGCAGCCAGAGGCACACTCCATGGTGTGACAGGGGCCCAGGGGCTGTGCAATGTGATGCCTTTCCTCCTTCTCACTGCGTTCGCAATGAAGGCCCGGCATCACCACAAGCTTTGCTCACATCTCCCTCAGGCTCCCAAGCCCGCAGGCCCAGTTATCTAAAGGTGCTTCTTGTCATGTCACAGCCCATATCCCACTGCAGTTCTCTGTAGTTATGTGTTAGCTGTGAGCCTGGAACTTGACCACACACCCTTACCAAGAACTGTAGAACCACAAGAGAAACAGAACAAGAAAAACAGGACACAACAGGAAGCCAAGGCTGCATCAGGGATTCATCTTGAAGAAGCCAATGCTGAAGGCGAGGAGACAGCACAGACCTCGGGGTGTGCGGGAGGGTCTGGGGTTTGGAGCCTGGGGCCCCATTCCCCGTGGTCCCATCGCATCACGCAGCTTTATGAGAAATATTGACAACATCTTCCATCTCTAACTGCTATCAGATTGAGTTTTAAATTTTAGAAACAACCTGTAGGCCATACTCATGATCCAGCCCGCATCAGGCGACCCGGAGGGAAGGCCACGGGTGACTTAGATGTTCTATTTTGCTTCCAGTTCACTTGGATACGCTGTGTTTTTGCAAAGACGTGGTCCTTTTCCCCTGATTTGTGGGACGTGTTGCTAGGTGTGCATGACGTCCTCTTATCACCCTTTCTTCCCCTACGGTGCTGCCCCAAACAAGGTCTCTGCACAGGTGTTACCTCACCCCCTCTGCCTGCCCCCGCCTTGGCGTTTGTACCCACTCAGGAGGGACAGTGGGACCTAGAGCACACATGTCAAACTCGTGGCCCCCAGGCTGCAAGCAGCCCAGAACGAATATATTTGTGACCCAGCCAATATAACTGTCTGTAAGAAACGTCTTAATAAAAATTTCATGCCTTAATTCTTACCATGTCCTGTCATATACATCATTATTAATAACGAATTACAACGTTCGCTAATGACTGATGACCATCATCGTGTTGCAGTCATTTCCCTTATATGCCTTATGCGCAGGCGCACCATTTCTCCCCACTAACACTGGCAGCGAATATTTTAGCAGCCGACGGCCACGTCCTTCGTCTTGGACTGAGTTGTTTGGTGTGCGCAACAGAAAATATTTTGCCTTCAGAGAACAGGAAAAATAGGTTTATTTGCGTGACGCTTGCTAATTTGTGCATTTATTCAGTGTCTGGTAGGTTCATGCTCAAGAAAAATATTTTTATTAAAATGCTCTATTATTTTATGTGAACGACGACTCATTTATTTCAGCCCTTTGTATTCTGCATGTCTCTGTGGAAATAAACCTGCGTGCCCATGAAAATGGAAGCTTTTGGTTGTTTTGCAGCCGACAGACACACTTTGTTTACTTGGCCTGTGTCGGCCTTTGAGTTTGACATGCGTGGTCTAGAGGGTGGGTGCGTGCCGGCGCACTTGGTGGCTGGGTGTGTTAGAACTCTCATTTCTCTCGGCCCAAACACAGTCATTAAAAATGTGTTAGAAAGTCCACTCGTTTCTCCTGGGCGCCCCCACCCCTGTCTACGGTGGATTCCTCCCCCACTCGCCCCCCTGAGTGACAGTGTGTCCTGGCTGCAAGGAAGGGCGCATCACTTCCTAGATTTTAGTTTATTTAACTCTATTTCTGTCCTTGGCACACGGATGAATATTATTAAAAAAAACAAAACAAAACTATGGTTTTGCAGCTTATCTGGTGTATTATTGGGGTAGAAGCAACAGTCTCTTTTAACTTTCTACATCCCACCCAGAAAGGAAGCCCCTCCCCCAACCTCTGGCTCCTGGATTCTGGGCTGATGTGGGTGTTCCCAGCGGGGCGGGGCGTCAGGAACCATTGGCGTGGCCGGGAGGTCTCGGTTCGATTCCTGCTCAGGGCACCTGCCTGGGTTGCAGGCTCCATCCCCAGTGTGGGGTGTGCAGGAGGCAGCTGATCCATGATTCTCTCTCATCATGTCTGTCTCTCTCTCTCTCTTTCTCTCTCTCTCCCTCTCCCTCTGCCTTCCCCTCTGAAATCAATAAAAATTTAAAAAATTCTTTATTTTTTAAAAGACAGCGTTTCTTCCCCTCAGTCTAAGCGTGAGCAGGACATAGGACACACCGGTCTGAGGCGCCCCTCACGCTGTCCAAGTCAGGAACGGCGAAGGCAGACGGAGGAGCGGGGACAACCGAGGGCAGACTCAGGACATCCGTGGACGGGACAGAGGCCCGCGAGAGGCCCAGCTGGCCGCACCCCCTCCCACCCCCTGCCCTGGGTTCTGCGTGGGGAGAGAGCCCTGTGTTATGTAAGATGCTGCCTTGCAGGAGGCTGGGCCCAGGGTGCTGGAGAACATGCTGTGCTGCCTCGGCCGTTCTCCTGTAAATATAATGTGATTTTAAAACACAAAGTTGGAGGAGAAAAATATAACTGCTCGGGGCCTGCCAACACGTTCGCCCGGCAGCTGCGCTGCTTCGCCGAGGCCACCGAGTTAATTTAAGTCGACGCGGGGACAGCTGATCCATATTTATGGAGTGTTTGTCCCCGGGGGAGTCCGCACGCCGCGGCTCTAATCGCGTTATGTATGTGCAATAGGCTTTGTGGCTCCTGTTTGAGACCGTCCCTCCTTTGCGGTGTGTCTAACCTGCTTATCTAATAAGATGCCGCTTCCCAGCCTCCTTGCCAGAGCTGTTTCCAGCCCAGGATCTCTGCCGTCTGCAAGGTCTCCCGGGAGAGGCCTCCACCTCCTGCCGGTTCTGAGCATGAAGGACCCAGGGGAGGTGGGGGGAGGCGGGGGTCCCGGCTGCTTGGGGTCAAGGGAAGAGGGATCGCGAAGGAGAAGTCTCGGGTCTGTTTCTTGGCCCTGTCACGGGGACAGGGGGTCCGTGGAGCAAAGCAAAGCAATTGCAATGTCCAGTGAGTGCGGCCACGTCTCCACTGCAGCCAGCGGCTCCCAGGCACCGCCCGCGGGAGAGCAGAAAGAGAGGCAGGCGGGCCGACTTGAGCATCCACCCGCAGACTAAAGGGTCCCGGGTTCGATGCCAGTCAAGGGCCTGGACCTGGGTTGCAGGCTTGATCCCTGGCCCCGTCGGGGTGTGTGAGGCAACCAATGCATGTGTCTCTCTCTCTTTCTCTGTCTTCCCTTTCCCTTCCCTCCCCCCTCTCTAAGAAGAAAAGAACAAAAGAAAAAATGAAAAGCAATTGGTATCTCTCAACACCCGATTGTTCAGCCATCAGCGAGCTGACCCGCAGACTGTGCACGAGGCTGTGACACTGACGACAGGATCTCAGAATCTCAGGGTTAAAGGGGGGTCACAAGTGGGAGACGCGGAGCGGGGCACCCACACATCTGCATCCCTAAGGACGTTCCCACCACGTCACCCTTTCCAGTGGCCCGTGAGCAGCACCGGGCCTGCCCGCTGGGCACGGGGACCCCTGGGCTGGGACACCTGCTATTGGGTCTCCCTCTGGTCCAGCCCTGCCCTTCCCTCCAGTCGTCTACAACGCCCCCCCCCCATTCAAAATGATTCTCATTATGCCCCACTGTATTCTATTCCATCTCTTTCTAAATATATTCTTTAAAAAATGAGAAATGTGCCCGGCCAGCATGGCTCAGTGGTTGAGCATCAACCTAGGAACCAGGAGGTCACGGTTCGATTCCCGGTCAGGGCACAGGCCCGGGTTGCGGGCTCGATCCCCAGTGTGGGGCGTGCAGGAGGCAGCCGATCCATGATGCTCTCTCAGCATTGATGTTTCTATCTTCCTCTTCCTCTCCTTTCCTCTCTGAAATCAATCAATATATATATATATATTTTATATCAATATATATATATATATTTTAAAAATGAAAAATTGTTCCACTTTTACTCAAAAGTCTCACTTGATTTTCTTGTAATAGCTTCGTTTCTTTCCCGAAGGGTCCATTTTCCTGTCTTTTTTTTTCTTCTTCTTTTTTTGGGTCTCACCATGAAACACCTGACACAACCGTTCAGCACTGTGGTTAAGTTGCTCAACCGTCAGAAGCCTCAATCCTCGTCTCTAACCCGAGAGTCATCAAACCCACCTCCTCCCCGAGGTGGGACGGTGCCCAGCCAGACTGAACGCGAGCAAGTGGCGATTGCCGTTTAATTGAATTCCAAGCAGTTAATTAAAAGAACTCAAACCTCATTTTCTCTTCCAATTAAGTAGATGTTGGTCTCCAGGTGAGAATGCTCAGACTGCCTGGTCTACTTCCCTTCCCGCCACAAATCCCAGGACGGGAGCGCAAATGTTGTTTCTAGAAGAAGAAACGAACAAACCTGCTCATTAAAAAAAAAAAAAAAAGAGAGAGAGAGAGAGAAAATAGAGAGAAAAGTCTCTGGGGACATTCCTCTAACACAGGCAGCGCATGAGTTCTGGCTGTTAAACACACAGACGACACCACAGTCCCAAGTGGACGCAGGAGCGCAGTTCCGCAGGCCCCAGGTCCGAGTGCGGTCTGGTCCATGGGCTGAGGTCAGCCCGTCCGGCTGCTCGGATCCTCATTCATCCTCTGGATTCACGTCCCTGTCACCCACTCCGAACCCTGACCTGTGCCTCCTCAGGGGCTTGGCCCCACCCAGCATGGGCCCAGCGCTGGGCGTCTGCCTGGAGCTCTGGTTCCCTCCGTCCCCGACAGGCGGGCTGCCCCATCGGGTCTCCTCCGGGCTCCGGTGCCAAGGCAGGTTTGGGACTTTTCATGGCCCCTGCCAGGGCTCTCATTCATTCATTCCCCTTCTTTCTGTGCCCTGCAGCTCCGCCCCCTGCTCCCCCTGCAGTAAACACCGCCTGTTCCGTCTCCTCACTAATGTCACTCCTGTGAGTGTCCAAACTAGGAAGTGTGAACTCAAGGTGAAGCAGGACCGATTAACGGAATCCGTCTGTGTCGATCCAGATCTTTCCCCAGACGGTGCTTATAAGACCACAGATAATTTTATAACGGTAATGCACGGGAGAGCATTTTTACATTTTCTGAATAACGAGAGGGTGTGGGAGGGACGCCAACATCCCAATGACAGATTCCTTCGGAAACATCTTAAAAGAGAACTGGCAGGCGGGGGAGAGCAGGGATCTGGTCCCGCGTTCCTGCTGCCTTCGGCCTTAGCGCTGAAATCTGGGACCAGCCGTTGGCTGCTCACGGCCTCAGAAGAGCCCCTCTCATCCCTTCCCTCCTCTGGACAGCTGGCCTGAAACAAAGGCAGGAAACCAACCAGGATGCCAAACCACATCTCCCTGAGCAGGGAAACAGCAACAGAGAGACCCCATCTCTGCTGGCTGCGGTTGAGTCGACAAATGACCTTGAAATGACCTTGAGTCCCCCACGCAGAACTCGATCACTCTGCTGCGGGTCCTGTGCCCTGCAAACTCCATCATCCATCTCCCTCCCCTGCACAGCCCGGCTTTCCCCACAGTAGCTGCTGTAAATAAAACCAACCTTCCCCGGAGGCAGAACGAATGGCTGCTTGTTACAATGAGACGGTTGGTCCTAAGCAAACAGTGGGCAGGGCGGACACACTCCTGCGGGGAGTGACAGCAGTATTTTTTGAAACAGCTGGGGTGCTGGCGAGAGCATGACGGGGCTGTATTTAATGACTCTAAACGCGCCATGTGGTCCAGGCTCCCCCGAAACCGATTTCAATAGGCAAGGAAGACGATGTCGGGGTTAGAAATGACGGATCGGTGCAGACTGTGAGCCATGTCGGCCGGTAGTTGAATCAAAGTTTGCCGGCGCTTGCGGACTGGCTGGATAGGAAGCTGCGGAAAGAACAAATGAGATGGCAGTAATGCCCCCAGCGGCTGTGGCAGCCAGGCTGGTGCGGAGATGATGAGCTCTGTTTGCGGTGCATCCTGGGTACCAGCCGCCCTTAAGAACACGGCACAGAGCGGACCTGACTCTCCATTCCACGGCCCCTGCCTGTCCCCAGCCCCGGCCTCTCCATGAGTCGCCTGGCTCAGTGCACCTGCTTCTCTCTGCCTCGTCCCGCCTGCTCCTCCATCAGCCTCCCAAGAAACGCGTCGGATGGGCCGATGGTGTGGGATGGACTGGAAGGGGGTAAGACCAGTCGTCTCTGTGGCTCCATCGCCACCCTGCCTTCCTGAAGTCCTGGAAGGGCTGCTTCCCATTCCCATGTGCTGATCAACTCTACACACACGCCAGGGGTCCCCTCTTTCACTCCAAGTGCTCATCGGGGAGACTCTATGGACATACATACACTTGACCCATGAACAATGTGGGGGGGAGGCACGCACCCTGGTGCCGTCGGGAATCCGAGGATAACTTCGGACGCCCCCAAACGTAACTACGAACAGCCTACCGTCTCACCAATAACACATAGGCAAATCACAGCTGTTTGGGAGTTATAGGCATCACATATTATATTCTTGTAATAAGTAGGCCAGAGAAAAAACATGTTAAGAGAACCGTAAGGAGCCCTGACCGGTTTGGCTCAGTGGATAGAGCGTCAGCCTGTGGATGAAGGGTCCCAGGTTCGATTCCGGTCAAGGGCATGGACCTTGGTGCGGGCGCATCCCTAGTGGTGGGTGTGCAGGAGGCAGCTGACCGATGTTTCTCTCTCATCGATGTTTCTAACTCTCTATACCTCTCCCTTTCTCTCTGTAAAAAAAAACCAATGAAATGTATTTTTTTAAAAAAGAAAGAAAACCATAAGGAGAGAATATACACCGACAGCACTGTATTATCAACACTGTAAGCTTATGTCATCTGTTTAGGATAATGACACACGTACGTTTATGAACATGAAAAGAGTGCACATGTATGTGGACCTGTGTGGCTCACAGCTGTGCTGTTCAAGAGTTAACTACAATGACTCCTGGTGAGCACTGTTTTCTCCATTGAATTATAAATATTTTCCTCCTTTGAGCATGCTGAAACTCCACTTACGTTCCAGACGTTCTCCTCTTTACTGCTGCTGCTGCAAGTAGTACTAATACCATTACCCGTCCTACTCAGTTCCCATGAACAGCTGATGGATAAAGAACTGGACATATGTAATGTGTGTGATTTCCTGAGTTTGGACTCACATGCAAACACCACAAGGATCATCCCCACCATCCAGGTGTGGACACGTCCATCACCTCGTATCCCTTTGTTTTTGTTTGTCTGTTTGTCTGGGCTCATGGACAGATGTGGGTTGCACTTCCCAAAGGCCTTGGCCCCCGTTCCTGAACAAAGTCAAGTGTGAAACCTGCGTTCACCCCAATCGTGTCTGTGACACTGAACCCTGGGAGTTAGATCCGAAAGAATCGGCAACATGTTGGCCAAATTAAACAAAACCATAAAACGACTGGGATTGGCTGTAGCCGGACGGTGGCTTCAAAATTCAGGTGGCGGGTTGTGGCGACAGACAGAAGGGCAAGCTTAACCCGGAGGCGGAGAGGAGCCTCTCGCGCTGCTGCATCAGGGATGCGCTGGGAGGATGCATGGATTTGCAAGTCGTGGAGCCTCACAGGAGCTGAGATCCCAGCCAGCCTCCCCGTGGGGCCAGAATCACTCGGTGCAAAATCCTTCTCTCCAGCGAGGCACTTCCAATCGGACCAGCGGGCATCAGACCCTCCCTGCCGCCCGGGGAGGAGGAGGGCGGCCACGGTGGCTTTTGCTCAAACAGCAGCAGCAGGAGAAATCCATCAGGCCTCCTGGCAACGTCCACTGTTTGCTTTTGGGATAAATGCCCTCCCTTCACACAGGCTTCCGCGCGGGGAAAGCGTCTTAGAATTTTAAATAGCGTTCTCCTGCCAAATATAGAAGTTCTGTCCTTTTCTCGAGAAAATGATGCGTTTTCCTAGATTGCAGGGCATTCCATCATCTCGGGGAAGGAAAAGTGGCCTGGACGGGAGCGTGGCGAGAAGGCTGGCCAGCGCGAGCGAGGAGAGAGGCCCGGGGCTGGGCTTCCAGACTCTGCAGGCAGGACGGCGTCCAAGAGAGAGAGAGAGAGACAGCCTATGCGAGCAGAAAAGGACTCAACGGGACATGAGAAGCTGGTCACCATTTTGTCTGGAGCACAACATGGTCACAAATTCCTGGGCATCTCATTTCTCTCTTCCCGCCTCCTTACTCCATTCATTGAGACAACAATGGTGTGTTCCAGCCAGTTATGGTTCCATGGGCAAAGGTTACCCGGACAACAGAAGCTTCCTCCTTTTTTTTGTAAAATAAAATATTTTTATTGATTTTAGAGAGGAAGGGAGAGGGAGAGAGAGAGAGAGAGAGAGAGAGAGAGAGAGAGAGAGAGAGAAACATCCATGATGAGAGAGAATCATGGATCGGCTGCCTCCTGCACACTCCACACTGGGGATCAAGCCTAAAACCCAGGCATGAGCCCTGACCAGTATGGCTCAGTGGATAGAGCGTTGGCCTGCGGGCTAAAGGGTCCCAGGTTTGATTCCGGTCAAGGGCATGTACTTTGGTTGCGGGCACATCCCCAGTGGGAGGTGTGCAGGGGGCAGCTGATCGATGCTTCTCCCTCATCGATGTTTCTAACTCTCTATTCCTCTCCCTTTCTCTCTGTAAAAAAATCAATAAAATATATATTACAAAAATAAATAAAATCCAGGCATGTGCCCTTGACCAGGAATCGAACCGTGACCCCCTGGTTCAGAGATTGATGCTCAACCACTGAGCCACATGGGCTGGGCTGAAGTGTCCTCTTTGTAGGTGGTTTATCTTCAGGGGAGACTGTTGATTCTTGGCCTGTATTTCAGGAAGTTTTAATAGAATTAGTAAAGCTCTTTTCAACATTCCTGATTTCTCTGAGAGCTTCTGAATGCCAAAGCCTCAAGGGCTTTCTCTTCCTTTTTAAATTTTTTTTGGGGGGGTCCCCGATGTGTCTGCTCTCCCACAGTTCAACATCAACCCATCTCCATGAATTCCCACGGACATTTTCAAGCTCCGGTTCTCTGGTGCCACCCTGGAGGATTTTTATAATTCTCTCGTTTCAGATGCAAATAATGGGAGTTGAGCTTGACATTTGGAAACGGGAAAACGTTACCCGTGTTTCTTTTAAAGAAGAAAACCGCATCGATGGGATGAAAGTCTTTGAAAACGGTGTGCCCTCGTCCCAGGAACATACATCATCTCCATGAAGCCAGACGCCTAAAGATACTAACAGGGACTAACGGGAAACCCTGAGTTCACGTCCTTCCAGTTGCGTCTAGATGCTTCTGAGGGAGCCATTGGAACAACGGGAAGTGAATTGGAAGACTCTTTGAGAATGGTTACTATTTCCCTATTTCCCAGTTCTCACCAGATGTTTGTATTTCCTACGACATTATGGCGCCTTTAAGACTAGACAAGGCTGCCCTGACCAGTTTGGCTCAGTGGATAGAGCGTCGGCCTGTGGACTCAAGGGTCCCAGGTTCGATTCCGGTCAAGGGCATGGACCTTGGTTGCGGGCACATCCCCAGTAGGGAGTGTGCAGGAGGCAGCTGATCGATGTTTCTCTCTCATTGATGTTTTTATCTCTCTCCCTTCCTCTCTGTAAAAAAATCAATAAAATATATTTTTAAAAAAAGACTAGACAAGGCAAACTCAACTTAGCCATTATCGAGGCCCATACGTGAAGAGACGAAGCCAATAATGTGACTTTGTATTGACAGCTGGCGGCTGGGCACACGGCGTCTCCTGGCCCCGACCTGCTCCCTGGGGAGTTCCAGGGCCTCCTCTCCCATGTGAGAGCTGAAAATCCCCTTGTTGTCTTAAGCCCTAGAGACAGAGATGCGACATGGACCCCACTCAAGGGAAAGGGTCCTCTCCCCTCCACTCGCGGCAACTTCCTTCCAGCGCCTCCTGCCAGACATCCCTCCTCGCACCCAGCTCTGCGTCCCCGGGCACCGTTTGCCCCGGGCACCACTCTGCCACCCGGGCCCTGATGTTCTGTGACGCCCACGTACAAATAGGCATCGTGAGCCCTAACGACACCCTCGGAGCCGACACCAGGCATTGCATCCAGAGCAGAGCACACTCGGTCCCCGGATGGGCACTGAGTCACGGTCTAAAAGTTTCAATAGAGGCGCCAGCTTGTGTCAGACAGCTGTGTGCGAATGACGCCCCGAGGAGATGGTGACATAACAGGAGCGGCTTAGCGGCTGCCAAGTCATCGCCCTGACAGCCATCGGCAGCTAATGGCCTGTGTGTCACGTACACACACTAGAGGGCAAACGGACGAGGTTTGTGAAGCCTAGTTTGTGAGTTGTAACAACCTTGTTGAGCCCCTGGGCCTCTCTGTGGAGTGTCCCCCTGCACCCCCTCCCCAGAGGCTAACACTAAAGGGGCAGGAATGCAGGCTAGTCACCCGAACTAGCTTGTACACAGACCTGCTACTGCTCACTCACAAGTCACAGGTGGGCTGTTAAATTCATTGATCACAGCCCAAACGGTGTGGCTCAGTGGTTGAGCGTCGACCTATGAACCAGGAGGTCACAGCTCGATTCCTGGTCAGGGTTGTGGGCTCGATCTCCAGTGAGGGGCGTGCAGGAGGCAGGCGATTGGTGATTCTCTATCATCTTTGATGTGTGCCTCCATCTCCTTTCCTCTCTCTGAAATCATTAACATTATATATATATATATATATATATATATATATATATATATATATATATATTTATTATTACTATTATTTTAAATACCCTCCTAGCTCAGAGGCAATTTACCAAATGGCATCTTTTGTATCATAAACGAGTTGCCTAATAACACAGTTGGCGTTTCACCGTATCACGTCCTGGGAGACACAGGCCTGGACAGCAGACGGAGCAGGAGCTGCCATTAATCCGCCAGCTCAGCAGCCCACAGCGCCAGCCCTCTGCCCACTGTCCTCTATGCCCAGCACGCTCCCCGGGTCCTTCCTGTGTGTGTGTGTTTGCTGCCTGGCACCCCAACGCCAGCTCCATTGGAGCGGAAAGCACTCCCTCTGCGCCCGGAAAGCACTCAAGCAATGTGTGCGGTGAACCCGGAACGTCTGGCATCCATCGGGCCGAGCAAAGCGAAGAAAGCCGCGCTGTTATCGGTGGCCGGACAGGCGCGCAGCGAGCAGATGTGCCAGGCGAGCCATGGCAGCACCTGCCAGCTCCCCCGGGAGCCCCTCCCAGGCTTCACCCCAAAGCGCCTGGTCCTGAGAAGAATGCGGCAGGCGGGGCTTTTCCCAGCAGGGATTAGGGACCCAGCTTCTGAGACTCAAACCGGAAAACAACATCAGCCCAGGAAAACGAGTTATAGCAGGAATGGAGCCCCTGGGACCGGGAACGCCAGCCTCGGGGTGTGCAATCCCCACAGCAGACGCTTCGCCTCCCCCAGGGGCTCCCCTGGCACAGACACGGGGCCACCAGCCTCCCCAGCCTCCATCCCCTGAGCTTCCCAGACTTTACTGAGAAAAGGGTGCTCGCTTGGGGAACTGCAGGCTAAACACGGCTGTTGATGAAAAGATTTGGCCGAGAATTCTCTTGGTGAATCCGAGAGAGAGGGCACAGAAGACAGAATCTCTCCAATTCCCCCAGCACCCGCTCCCGCTCTTCCCTGGCACCTTCAGGAACTTATTTCGGGCAACTGGGCAGAAAATCACCGCTCGAACGTGATATTCCCCAAGTGAGAATATGAACCAGAAGCTGCGAGCAAAATGAATACCGTCAATGCGACTTTGAGGGCAAAAGTTAACGACAAACTGAC
This sequence comes from Murina feae, assembly GCA_004026665.1. Taxonomy (NCBI): domain Eukaryota; kingdom Metazoa; phylum Chordata; class Mammalia; order Chiroptera; family Vespertilionidae; genus Murina; species Murina feae. The sequence continues at coordinate 7,831 of PVJC01004182.1, read as the reverse complement.
ACTATCTTTAACTTTAAAATTATTTTTTTCAGATAGATCTATAGACAGTTTGTATTTTTAAAAGTTTGCCCCTGGATAACTAGCAGGTCCCCTGTCTTTGATGATTGGCAATCTAAGAGGAAAGCCATTTTGTGCTTATTATCCAGGTAGCGAAGGGCACCCTCTTTTCCTCAAAGGCACCAGGAACCAAGAGAAGAAAAACAAACGTGACAGCCAGTCTGCCCTTGGTACCCAGACTGGCCCCCGCTGTGGGATGTGAGCGGCGAGATGTCCAGACCACCCACCCGGCCCGTCCTGGCCCAGCCCAGCACCCCGAGGGCCCTGGCAGGCACTAGCTCCCACCCTCTGACTCACGGGGAAGTTGCAGGCTCTTTTAAGGCTGAGTGATGTGCATCACGCACAAGGGAGAAGCAGGCGAAGGCTCTCGGTCAGCCCCAGGCAACGCTGCCCTAGCGCTGTGAGCCTTGGGGCCTCCATCCCGCAGCCAACTGAGACCAGAGATCATTTTTCTAAACAAAGAGAAATAACCGTCAATCACTTTCCCCAGAAGCTAAGGGAAGCAAGTCAGGAATCTCACATTTTGGTTTTTCCGTTGTATTCTTTGTTTTGTTTTGTTGTTGTATTCTTGTTGGTTTGTTTTTAATCCTTACCTGAGGATATTTTTGTCATTGATCTTTAGAAAGAGAGTAGAAGGGAGGGAGGAGGGGGGGAGAGAGAAGGAAGAAGCACCTATGAGAGAGAGAGAGAGAGAGAGAGAGAGAGAGAGAGAGAGAGAGAGAAAAACATTGATGTGAAAGAGATACATCAGCCCTAGGTGGTTTGGCTCAGTGGGTAGAGTGCTGGACTGTGGACTGAAGGGTCCCGGGTTCAATTCCAGCCAAGGGCACATGCCCAGGTTGCAGGCTCAATCCTCAGTAGGTAGTGTGCAGAAGGCAGCCAGTCAGTGATTCTCTGTCATCACTGATGTTTCTATTTCTCTCTCCCTCTCCCTTTTTCTCTGTAATCAATAAAAACATATATATATATATATTTTTTTTTAAAGAAAAGGATACCTCAGCTTGTTGCCTCTTTGCACATGCCCGACAGGGGCCGGGGATTCAACCTGCAACTGAGGCTCGTGCCCTTGACCGGGAATCAAACCCACGACCCTTCCATCCATGGAACGGCACTCTAACCACTGCACCACCTGGCCAGGGCAAGAACCTCACATTTTGACTCAACACATGGACAAAAGGTGGTGTCCGGCATCCATATTCATCTCTCTGAGATACTGACATGTTTACTCTTCCTGTGGTTCTTCACACTTCATGACAAGCAATTTATTACACACAAAAGAATTTCAAAGGCGCACCTCTGGCAGAATAAGCATCCTCATCCATTTTTTACGATGAATGACCGAGGCAGCATCTGAAATCCAATTCCTCTTCCCACACATTTCACTGCCTGGTCCCTGGCTTCAGAGCCCCAGACTGCAGCAACCCACGCCCCCTACTCCCCACCTACATCCGTGGGGGGGGGGGGGGAGGAGGAGGGGCTCCAACACTCGCCTAGCCCTGCAGCTGTTGACAGCAGCTTACGCGGTAAGCTCAACATGAATCCTAAAACATTTTCAATCCACTCTGTCTCAAAGCGTTTGTGTGTTTTTCAAATCATTGATTGGCTTGTAGGAAGCAGAGGACAAAGTTAAACTCACTCTAAAAGCAGAAATGTGTTGCTTCCCTTATGATAGCGGCAGAAATAGCCTGTTGGGGTCCAGCTAGAATGGCAGGAAATGTGAATCAGGCTCTGTTCGCTGTGATTGCTTTGTTCTGATTGAAGATGGCACCGTCTAGCTTGGCTGGGAGGTGCCTATGGGACCTGGGCGCTCATCCTCCCCATCCAGGAGCTGCCTATGATCGTGGAAAGATTGACAACCTTGTTGCAGACACTAGTGCTGCCAGCCATTGGAAGACCCCCGGCCTTTGCATAACCCCAGGTTTTTGCAAATCTCCAGCCCCCATGACCTGTCAACTGCCCAGTTGTCGTACCTTTTTGCCTACTTCCCCTCGTCATGGTTGTCCTCCTACCCTATCTAAGCAGCTGGCTGATGGTGGGGGGCAGAGCAGCTGTGTGTGGGTGCCCTGCTGCTCTCCACGCTGCCGGCAGGACCGGAATAGACGCCTCCTCTAGGACTCAACCCTGTCTCAGCGGCATTGGCTCAAGTCGTGACAGGTAACACAGACCCATGGACTGTCTGGTTACACAGCCGTCATTTATCTGTAAGCACAACATAATTTGTTTTCTTAATGTTTATCTTCCGTGTTTTTTTTTGTGTGTGTGTGGCTGGCCTTGACATCACAGAATTGCTAGCAGCACAACCATCAGATCAATTCCATTTCCAGCAACTGCCTCGCGGTTGCTTTTCTTGCGCCGTTAGCTCAGCATGAGGTTCCCCCTGCTGGCCCCAGGGGGGCGAGTCTGCATGGGAGGCTGCCTCTGCCTCCAGCATCTCGGAAGTCGGAAGTCGTTTGTGGCTGGGCATGGTGCCTTGTGACGCTGTCTGGCCTCACCTTGTCTTGTGCTACCAAAACAGTAAAAGTCTGTTTCCTGGTGGTGAGAAGTGTCCCGGGGTCATTTCAGAGTTGTCACTGGCAAGTCCCCTTTCAACACTGAGAGCGGTAGGGTATGGATGTGTTAAGGTAAAAAAGAACATTCAAACCTGTCCAGGATTTTTGCGAGTGTATTTGAGCCAAACTGTAAACAATTGCCTGGATGCAGAATCTCAGTGTACTGAGATCATGCTCTGGAGAATGGTGGTTTTTCACCTTGTTTTTTACATGACTAGAGGCCTGGTGCACAAAATCTGTGCACTGGGGAGGAGATGTCCTTCAGCCTGGCCTGCACCCTCTTGCAATCCAGGAGCCCTTGGGGGATGTCCGACTGCCACCGAGGCAGGAGAGGCTTTGGCCACCGCTGCTGTGCTCTCCAGCTGCGAGCCCAGCATCTGGCTGAGTGGCTCTCCCCCTGTGGGAGCGTAATGACCACCAGGGGGCAGCTCCTGTGTTGAGCATCTTCCCCCTGGTGGTCAGTGCACATCACAGCGACCAGTTCCGTCTTTTGGTCAATTTGCATATTAGCCTCTTATTATATAGGATAATCAAAAGAGGTAAATGGGTTACATGGAACCCATTGGTGATAGATTAGGGAGGCGGGAGAAAGTAAAGGGGAGGACCTCTGAGATTGGATAGAAAGTAAAATGATAGACACGAGCTTCTTTGACATGGCAGATGCAGGTTAGGTAACAATCAGCAATTAACACGATAACAATAACAGGGAGGGGAATTGTTGGCGGTGCCCCGGGACATTGGCTGTGCCCCAGGGGTCTGGAAGTTACTAGTTACCCCCACATTCCACAGGTGTGTTATCAGATGCAAAAGGGCAGTAGGCTCCGTAAAGATCGAAGTTGATCTTTGTCAAGGAAGATACTGGCCTAGAACATGACTACCCACTGCGTATAAACTGCCTTTTGAGGAAAGGCTTTTAATTTCAGACCGTTCTTAGGTTCATTTAGGTCTTGAGTTGGCAAGGCTGCCACCAGGCCAGCCTTGAGTTAGTCAGGTTAGCGTGTGATCCCCTTTTTTTTTGTCCACAGACGTCAGCAAAAACCCAAGTTCACGCCACGGGGACACACCATGCGCCTCAGGCCCCTCTTCTTTCTTTCTCTCACCCCACGTTGCTGTTTGCCTGCTCAGGATGGCATGGCCGCGCCTGCCTTGACGAGGTTGCTTGCCCACATTCCCCGCACGTGGGCATGGCAGCCGCCAAACCGCCAACCCCCGGCCCGGATTTCCCCACCAGCCTTGAAGCAACGGGTCCCACGGACACGAAAGGAAAGCATTTCTGCGAAGAACACAGGATGGATGTTTGTACAAAGTAATCCCCAGGACGAGCTCTTAAAGGAGAGAGATTCACATGCATTCAACTTGCAAACCCACTGGCCTTTCCATTCATTTCTTTACTCCATAACCTGGAATTTTGGCTGCTTCACTAAAGCGGGGGAGGGAGGAGTTCCGTCCACTCTAAGTCTTGCCCAATCAATACTGAGGAATGTCTGTATGTATTTAAAGACTGTATTTAAGCAATTAGTCTTCCAACAAGGCCGTAAAACAAGAGTCCGTGAGCGTTGGGGGGGGGGGGGTGTCCTTGCGGGCAGCTCCTCTGCTCCCATTAGGATTCTGCTAGGATTCTGAATCATCTCTATTTCTGTCCCAGTTTCCATTTCCTTGGTAACCAGGATCCTGGCTCAAGATTTGGGTTCAAGGACCGCAGGAGGCGGGCGCAGGCCTTGGGGAGTGGGAGTGTGCCTGCGCCTCCTCCTCACGGATAAGAGAACACAGGAGGCCAGAAGGAACTGCCCAGGAGTCGTGTTTGCTGTTCTTGTCCTGTCCCTGGGAATGTCCAATGTTCCGCCTGATTTCCGCCCCAAGTATTTTACAGAGTCGCCCCTGATGGAGGCAGCCCGAGGGGAACGGGCCAGAAGCCGGGTGGCCAGAGAGAGCGGCCACTTCATTCATCCTGAAACCCGCACACTGGGTGGGGGGATGTCTGCCTCTCGGGCTAAGCTAAGGGGGAGGGGGGGCAGGAGGGGAGCCCCTGCTTGGGCCGGAGTCTCCTCAAATCCCAGCCTCATGCTCAGCGCCCTGGGCTCCCCACCTCCAGCCCATGGTCACATGCCTGGCCGTGACTTATATGCATCGGGCCTGGCGCCAGCAGGCGGAATCTGCAGAGCTAACCGAGCAGGTGCCCCTGGGTTAAGGATTTAACTGCATTTCCACTTGGAAGTCAGCCTTTCACCCTGGGATGCAGAGAAATCAATAATGTAGAATGTCAGCGATGGAATTTCCCCCAATGAGCGAATAACTAACGTACATCTGGTTTTCAAAGCCATACACAGGATATCTGATATATCTGAGATATAGCTATAGATATACAGATATAGAATAGATATAAATATATAGATGTAGATATAGATAGATATAAATGCATAGATTAGATATAGATGTATAGATATGTAGATACATATAGGTATATACTAGCAGAATCTCATTGTTGTACCAAATGAAGCAACCCCACGGAGCATTTGTAGAAATAGTATCAGAGTCGTTGCTGCCCCGTTTCAACAGAGGTCGCTACCCAGGTGTTTTGAGGAACTTCAACGCCATCCCCACTTTGCAGATGGGAAAGCTGTTACTGACAGGGTCACACATGAGTGACGAGAGAGCCACTGATCGGCTCCCTCCTGCACGCCACCCGCTGGGGATCCAGCCTGCAACCCAGGCAGGTGCCCCGACCCGGAATCAAGCTGCCAGGCACGCGACACACCAGGGGCTACTGTGCCCACATTACAGACGAGAACACGGATGCCTGGCCAGGGCCTGCAGCTCCAGGTGGCAGAGCAAGGCTGGTGCAGGGTCCCAGGGGAAGACCTTCCGAGGCCGGTGAGTGAGCGGTCGGCTCTGCCCAGGCCCTGTGGGAGCCTCCTGGATAACAGGCCCCAGGTTCCTCCAGGCCCCGGGGCCCTCGATCCGATCGGGCAGTTTAACCCGCTTAACCCAGGCAGCTGCAGGCGGGGCTGGGTTGCGGGAGCTGGAGGGAGACAGCTGTGCGCCCACACCTGGCCTTCCCCACATATAAGGGATCCTCCGGCGCCCAGACGCCGGCTCCAGCTTCGGCCTTGACCTCGACGCCATGTGGCTGTGCCCCCTGTTGCTCTGGCTGCTCCTGTCTCTGGCCCTGAGCAGCCAGCGTGAGCCAGAGGCCCCGGAAGATGCGGGGGAGCTGCACTGCGGGCCCCAGGGCCTCCAGTTCACTGTGCACCCACTGGGCCCGGGCTCGGGGACCCCTCCCGCGCTGATAGCCTGGGGTAAGGCTGCCGCCTCCACTCACCTGGCCTACCCAAGGGGCAATGGCTCCTCTGCACCTGCCGCCTCCACCAGCGCCCTCCGGCCTCCTGTCCTCAGCGGGGCCCTCGGGTTCCTCTCCTGGGCGGTGGGTGGCCCCGTGGAGCTGGCTGCTCCCGTGTGGTCGCCTCAGGACCTTTGCCGCTCCCTCCCCCAGACGACCATGGGCTGCTGCACCGGCTGCAGAACGACTCTGGCTGCGGCACCCAGGTGACGGCGGGCCCGGGCAGTGCCCTGGTGCTGGAGGCGTCCTACGGCGGCTGCTATGTCACCCAGTGGGTGAGTAGGACCCGGGCCTGGGGACCCCCCAAGCCGCCCAGCCCCCAGGCTGACAGCGCCCGTCTCGTCTCTGCAGGATTCCCAGCACGTCATGCCCGTCGGGCTCGAGCAGGCGGACACAGCCGGGCACAGGGCAGTGGCGACGGCCCAGCTGCTCAAGTGCCCTGTGGGCCTCCCAGGTACGCGCTGGGCCGGGGCCGCCTGCGCTGGGAGGGACACCTGCCACTCGTGAAGGCCCCTGCCCCACGCGCACCCTCAGGACAACCTCCACCTGAGGCCTGGGTGCAGCCCGTGGTCTGAAGGGGCGACGCTGATAAAACGGGTTGACAGGCCCGCCCAGACCAGGCCGATCTGCCACCCCAGCCGCTGCATGTCAGAGAGGCGGGCAGGAACGGGGGCCTGGGCGGAGGGCACCCCCACGGGGGAAACTTCCCTTGTAGGAAAGTGCGGAGCCCTCTGCTTCCAGGGGTCTCGTTAGATCTTCTTTCTCAGAAAGGACTGCGTTCAGGGCCTCTCCCAGGGGACTTCCATGGGCCTTATTCCCCGAGACCTCTCCTGGGGGGGGGGGCGCGGGGGACAGGGACGGTTCTGCTCCCGCGGCCCAGACGCCAATGGGAAGGTTAACCCTCAAGCAGGGACTCCCGAAGCCCCGGCTCTGCCGCCAGCTCGGGCTGCTCTGCTCTCCACCGTCTAGGACTGGGTGCTCACCTGTGCGACTCGGTCCCCGAGGGGGACAGGCTGCCCTGCGCCCCGGCTCCTGCCACTCCCCGGGCCTGCAAGGAGCTGGGCTGCTGCTACCACCCCAGCGGCAGGTCCTGTTACTATGGAAACACAGGTGAGGCAGCTGCTCCACAAGCCGCTGAGGCAAGTGCCCATTACCTGCAGCTGAGCCTGGGGGAGGGCTGGTCCCCCACCCCCACCCCTCACCCCTCAGTTACCTGCAGCTGAGCCTGGGGGAGGGCTAGTCCCCCACCCCCACCCCTCACCCCTCACCCCTCAGTTGCCTGCAGCTGAGCCTGGGGGAGGGCTAGTCCCCCACCCTCACCCCTCACCACTCAGTTACCTGTAGCTGAGCCTGGGGGAGGGCTAGTCACCCACCTTCACCCCTCACCACTCAGTTACCTGCAGCTGAGCCTGGGGGAGGGCTAGTCCCCCACCCCACCTCTCACCCCTCACCCCTCAGTTACCTGCAGCTGAGCCTGGGGGAGGGCTCGTCCCCCACCGACCCCCATCAGGGGCAGGTGCTGAGCAGGACCAGGGGCTGGAGGTGAATGCCCGAGCAGTGCCTCCTGAACCCCTGGCCTCAGGGCCTGAGCTTCCTCCAGGCTCCGGTTTCTGGGCCCCCAGAACCCATGCAGAAGAAAGTAACAGGCGTCCCGAGCAGTGTGGTGCAGTGGTTACAGCCGGAGGGCCCCAGAGGGCCTCTGCTGTAATTCCCAATCAAGGCTCGACCCCCAGCCCTGGTCAGGGCACATGTGGGAGGCAGCCAGTTGATACGATGTCTCTGTCACGTCGATGTTTCTCTCCCCGACTTCTCCCACTCTCTTGCCCCCTCCCTTCCTCCCTTCCTCCCTCCTCCCTCCTCCCTCCGCCCCTCCCTGAAACATTAACCC
>PVJC01004181.1:0-58665 GCA_004026665.1 Murina feae | reverse complement strand
AGCAGGGGGGAGCATTTAGGGGTGACCAGGCAGGCAGGCAAGTGAGCAATTAGGAGCGATTAGGAGCCAGTGGTCCAGGATTGTGAGAGGGATGTCTGACTGTCAGCAGTCAGACATCCCCTGAGGGGTCCTGGATTAGAGAGGATGCAGGCTGGACTGAGGGGACACCTCCCCCCGCCCGCCTTATGTACAATTTTCATGCACCGGGCCTCTGGTACATATATATTCACGTCTTCCATCTTACCCACCTTTAAGTGTAGGCCAATTTAGGTTTAAGGAATAGAATGGTCACTCACTAATAAAGTTAAATTACCCTTTGTTCCTATGAGATTGATGGCATTTATTGTGGTAAAATGTAAGTAACTGCCTGGCCAGTGTGGTTCATTGGTTGAGCATCAACCTATGAACCAGGAGGTCACAGTTCAATTCCCAGTCAGGGCACCTGCCCACGTTAGAGGCTCAATCCCCAGTGGGGAGTGTGCAAAAGGCAGCCAATGATTCTCTCTCATCATTGATGTTTCTGTCTCTCTGTCCCTCTCCCTTCTTCTCTGAAGTCAATAAAAATATATTTTAAAATGTACATAGAACATTTACCATCTTATCCCTTTTGAAGTGCACTATTCAGGGGCATTTAGTACATTCACATTGCTGTGCCATCATCCATCCCCAGAATGCTTGTCTTCTCCAACTAAACTCTGCCCATTAGACAGTAACCCCCATCTGCTCTCTGCCAGTCCCTGGCCACCACTGGTCACTATGAATTGTTGTCTCTCTGAATTTATAAGTAGAATCATATGGTGTTTGTCCATTCATGTCTGGCTTACTTCACTTAGCGTAACAGCTTCAAGGCTCATCCTTGCTGTAGCCCGTGTCAGAATTTCCTTCCATTACATGCCTCTTTTGTTTATCCACTTGATATCTATAGCATTTTAAAACAAATATGTTAGTTGTATTTTTACTTTTAAATTATTTTTCCATTTTTTCCCCTAGCATTCCTGGTGGTTGATATTTAAAACACTGGCAGTTCAAATAAACCAAATTGTATTCATTCTGCCCAGACCTCTAATTAGCTCCCCTTAAAGCACAGAGACATTTTCCCCTTTTAAGAACTTAATAGTTCTTTCTAATTAACAGGTTTCTGGGCTTTAAATGTATTTTTTATTTTAATACCAGCAAATACTTTGGCATTATCTTAGGGCTCTTGGCATAGGAATAAATGGCATTTAAACTGCTAGAGTAGTCAGATATATAATGAAACACCTCATAAAGGTGTCCTTAAATGGTATGTACTCGGATTCATTGGCATGGCTTTCCTTATTGGCCCCTTAAATAAACAGGGTCTCCTGCTAAAGCAGGAGAATTTCTGGGAGTGCCACAGGAGAGGGGCTCAGCCACAAACACCAACTAGGCTGATGGCCATGCAGCTGCTTGTCTCCCTGTTTACCTCTACTCCCCAGGCAGAGGTGAGATCCTCACAACAGGCAGCACTACATATGCAGTAACAACTTACTAGGATTTTCCAGGGTCAGAAAGCCCCAAACTGTACGAATGCAAACCAAAGGGCATGGTGCAATTTTCCAAAATCACCCAACTGTTACAACATGGTGGCCCTGGAAGCACTCACCTCTCTCTCTGGTAGGAAAGGTCAAGGCTGCGAATGGCAGGGACATTGCGTGCACTCAGCTCCTGTCCTGGAGCACAGAGGCTCCCTCTGGCTTGGAGGTTAAGAGCTTGACCTCTGCACTCAGGTGTTTGGCTGGGCTACTCTCCTTGACCCTGTAACCTCAGGAAGGTCATTTCCAGCTGGACAACACACACTAGCAGGACCTGGCTCCCCATTGACACAGCAACTGAGCCACGAAGAGAGCCAGCCAGCTGGGCACATCCTGTCCCCACACTGAGTGCATAAACATGAAGAAATAAGTTCCTGCATAAGAAGTCTGCTTTAAAGGAGCCCACCATCAATCCAGGAACCCCTACCCAGCCACGTCGAGAATAGCTGCCTCTTCAGGTTAAAGGCAGAAGCCTGGGCTCCATGCCCAACACCCTTTCAGTTACAGTCAGACTGTTTTAAATTTACTCAGAAAATATCATTCCTGCCAAACAGAGGAGTGTTTGCTCCTGCGTGGCTGGGTAGTAACTGCTCGTGCACGCTCCTGAATAACCGCAGTCTACATTCAAAACACTTCCATATCTATCCATCCACCTCGTCCTGCCCTCAGGGAGATGAGCAAGCAGGGACCCTGAAACACGGTGAGCTGGAGTGGCTCCCTCAAGGCCAGTGGTCTCAGCGCCTTCACTCATCTCTGCTCGGCTGCTGTGCAGATGAGAAAAGTGTCCCCTGTGGCGGACACAGCCCTTACTGCCCGTGCTCAGCCCAGGGCAGGAGGGTGCACAGCCCGATCCCGCTCAGCCTGTGACATGCTGGGGCGCAGACTGCAGCTGCGGAGGAAGGCGTGCTCACCTGCGGATCTGCCTCCCATCGCCTGGAGAGCAGACACCAGCACCCCAGACAAGCACCAAGTGCGACTCCTGCTCCTATTCACAGACGAGCAAGGAAAACACACCATAGTCTTTCCTCTGAAAAGTTCGTTCAGAAGTCAGGATGAGCTCAGAAGCCAGCACTACCAAATGTGAGGCGACGCTCGTGTTGACTCTGGAGCACCCCGGCTAGCTACTGCCTGCCTGGTCCGGTAATGCCACACTTTCGGTCTTTTTAAAACAGTGCTCAGGACTTCAGAACTGCCTTCAGCTCCCGCTTGAAAGAAGGCACAGGGTGGGGAAATGAACATGTGTGATTGCAGTGCAATCTGCATCACATTAATTACAGTTTTAATCTCAGCCCAAATGATCCCTAAGCACTGAGGAATATCAGCTCTTCCTGGTTTCTCCCCTGGTTCATCGGAGCAGGTGTGTCTCAGGTGTTCTTGATGAACCCACAAGGTGCCTTTCCTAAACTCACCCTCCTCAACGCTTTCCTGTTGCTGTAGTTGCAAAGAGAGCCTGGAAAATGAATCCTCTTTCAAACCGGTCGAGCAAGACCCTGCATCTGACAGGAAGGATCCAATCTGTTACTTACTTCATGCTGGGACTTGAATTCAAAGGGGGAAATGGGCCTCTCCAAACAGGACATTTAATGGTTATTTATAGCCCTGCATCACCAGGGTCACCTGCCTGACGAAATGCCATCAGTGCTGGGTATTTCCACGTCAGTGCGACCCAAGGGCTGGGGCTGGGATGGTCTAATCCCAGGATTAAGAGCAAGGAGACAATCCACAAGGCCATGAACAAACAAAATCCTACCCACTCAGATCTATAAGACGGGGCTCATGGAGACATCTTTGCTGCTGCTCTTAAGTTTTCTTCATGCCCCACCTCTAAGTTCTCAGGGCAAGAACTCTTCATGGGATTCCAGACTAACACGGGTATGGATGGGAGTTAAGCATCCACGGATCTGGCGTGGTGTTGAAAGGGGAGAGGAGAAAACAGGAATCCACTGGGACCAAATGGCTTCAGAAAATTCTAAAGGTGGGTGGGGGTGGGGAGGTTACACTGACTCCTGCCATCCCTGGTGTCTTGGGCTTCATCTTGCCTTTTAAAGAACCGTCCAATCCTCACAGGTCTGCAGCAGTTAGGTAAAACCAAGTCCACATTGCACTGACCTAGCCTCTGCTGAATTGACCCTCTCACTCTCTCCACTCCCAGCGGTCTCCAGCCTTTCTCTGTCACTCTTGAGACCCTTGCTCCTGAGGCTAAGTAGAATGGTAGAAGGTGGAGTAGATCTGAGTCTGTGCCACCTCTGTGGGCCTCAGGCAAGTCACTCCACTTCTCCAAGCCACCACTGACCTACCTCTAAACACAAGAATGTGTGCTTGGCCCAACCGTGTGGCTCCTCGATTGAGGGTCGACCTGTGAACCAGGAGGTCACGGTTCAATTCCAGGTCAGGGCACATGCCTAGGTTTTGGGCTTCATCCCCAGTAAGAAGCATGAAGGAGGCAGCCAATCAATGATTCTCTCTCACCACTGATGTCTCTGTCTCTCTGTCCCTTTCCCCTCCTATCTGAAATCATGAACAGGGCCAGGCCCTTGGTATACCCTCCATAAATACTCTCCATAGGCTGAGAGGATAACCATCTGCAGCAAACACTAGAGGGCTCCACTCCCCAAACACAGATGCCTAAAGAAATTCAATGACATTTCTCTCAGGGACTCCCAGGTTCTCATCAAATAAGGGACACACAACTTGCGCTCCTCAGCTGGAAGGAAACTTCTGAGTGGAGAGGCCTCTCTTTGTAGCAGATTTTGCCAGCTATCCTGATAAATCCATATCTACCCCCTAGCCCTGAACACACATTCACCCGCAGGCTGGGAGCAGGGCACAGGCCCCAGGACCACAGAGTCCTTGGCAGGGAGGGCCACAAGAATGCACAGTGCGCCTTCTCCTCTGAGCCAATTCCCTCCGCATAAAACATCTCAGGACAGAAGAATTCTGTTGAGGATGATTATTTACTATCATGAACGGCTATTGTTTTCAATACACTAACAATCATTTTGAAGTGAATTTTTGAAGAACATCACAGGGGTTAGCTGTGGGCAAATGTTCTTCGACCCTTCCCTTTTAACCATACTCACTGTTGGTGTGGGGCTAGGGTGCAGGTTTTATTTGTGGATCCTCAGAATTTGGGATTCTAGTAGCATCTCCATGGTAACCACCAGCAGGGAAGCCAGGGAGCGTTTTGGAAAGGATGCCTTTTGCCTTCCCAAGGGAACAGCTCAATGGAAGTAGTTTGGCAGCTGTGTCCAGGCTGGTGACTCCTGAATTGCTCTGATGACTGGACGCAAACGAAGGTGGCTGCACCCCTAGATCCTCTCCTGAGAGTGTCCACAGACTTCCCTGGCCGAAGGCCTGGAAGCAGCTCCCTCGGGAACCTGCCTGATAGTCTAGTCCCTACGTCAAATGTGAAGTCAGGACTGCCCAAAGTCCAGGAAACAATAAAAAATTATTTTTTAAATCTAAGTTTAGCAAATAGAAATTGAATGGGCAAATGGATAAGAATTGTGGTGTATCAACCACATGAAATACTATTCAGTAATACAGAGGAACCGTTGGTTCTCCAAGCACGAATGGGCCGTGGGTATTCATGTTCATGTGAGAGCTGGAACAGGCAGAGCTAATGCCTGGTGGTTAGAAGTGGTTCGGCAGGGAAGGTGTTGGCACAGGGGAATGAGAAGACTGGGAAGGACAGGGATGTTCTCTGTGAGACTAGGTACTAGTTTTGTGGTGTGTACATCACCACAGTCACTGACCTGTACACTGGAAATGTGTGCATTTTATTATAATGTAATTATACCTCCATAAGCTGATTGTTCTTTATATTCTCAGCAATAAGAATATAAAATGTGTGCCATTAACAAGAACAATAAACCATTGGCTCTGAGCAGATGTGCAGACTGAGAGCTCCGCTTTAGTCATCGTGAGCCATTTCCCACGGGACGTGCCTTGCACGTGTGGGCCATGGCGTGTGGCACATTGCATGTTGCAGTGTGCACAGCAGACCTCACAGCTGCTTCTGCCATAGCTCTGACTCAGGTGGTGCGACCATGCTGTTAGATGGCACCGAAATGAGTCAACCACCTTCATCGCCAGCATCTGCCTAAAGCTCTAGGCTGCCTGAGAGCCTGGAGTGAGAAGGCCACACACAGCTGCCTCCCTCATCTCTTCTCCCCAGGCTCGAGACTGCAGAGAGCCATGGAGGGCAGAGCATGTTGCGGAGGTGGGATGGGGGATGAGGCATTGAGGAGCTGTGTGCCCTGTACCTGCCCTCACTTCACCTTTCCTTTCCGACAACTGTCTCAGCAAGCCCCTCGCCCGGCCTCTGCCACCCATGGGGGAGGCCTCTCAATCACCCAGGGTGACGATTCTCAGAGAGCAGCAAGCCCTTGGAAGCTCCTCAGGAGCAAATAGTCATGTGATCATTTCTAGATCCTTCTTGCTTCATTGCTTGCCACAGCTTTGTAGCTGCTTTGGCATCTATTAATTCCGGTACCAATAAATGGTTTATTTCCTTCAACTTCCTTTGCTGCCCGGGTATCTGCATTATCAGATTAATGGTGTATTTTGCTGACATGTTGGGATTCTAGTAGAAGGTCTTGGTACTTGTGTGTGATGTTGTTATGGTGGTTGTGCTGCTGAGCAAAGGTGGTGTGACTGAGATGCCAGAAGTGAGGAGTCTGGTGAGGCTTCAAAAAGTCCCTTTTTATTGCCTCATCAAATTGATGGAAAGCATTTTCAGGGTAAAATAGGAAAGTTATTTTAACTAAAATGCATTGATTTAAATGACAGAAGGCACATTTTTTAGAACTCATGTAATTTTGTGGCAGGCATGTTCTGTCTGGGAACTAACAGTGGCCCTGAGTTCCCTTAGGTCACTGCTCTGTCCTCTGCTCTAGCAACAGGTGAACGAGTTATTTCCTAAACTGTATTAAATAATAAGAAGAAATTAAAAAAATTCTTACTTTCTGTCAAGACCCCTTATCTCTTTGTCTCATTTCTCTGCTCTCATCAGCTCGGATATGTTTGGAAAGAAATACCTTCAGCTTGCCCTGTCACCCCCAAACCCAGCTATTTTTCTTGTCTCTGGACTCACTACAGAACAGTGAATTGGCACCTTAAAATAGTCCCACTATGTGAGGGGGTGAAGCTCAATGCATGAATGCATGTGCACCTACTTAGTAATGAAATTCGTATTCTATAAAGCCCAGACTAAGGCTGACAAACAATAATAATAATTTGGTGTTTAAGGAATATTCTTAAGCCATGGCTGTCTATAGTACTTCAGAAACAATTGCTATTACCACTAGTTAATATGTAGAAAAATAGAAACTGACAGGAAAAGTAGAGTCAAATAAAAAGATGAAGTGTGGCCCTAGCCAGTTTGCCCCGTAGATAGAGCTTCGGCCTGTGTACTGAAGGGTCCCAAGTTCTATTCTGAGGAAGGGCACATGCCCGGGTTGTCGGCTCAACCTCCAGAAGGTGGCAAGCAGGAGGCAACCGATCAATGATTTTCTCTCGTCATTGATGTTACTATCTCTCTCTCCCTCTCCCTTCCTCTTTGAAATCAATAAAAATATAGTATATTTTTTAAAAAGATAAAATGTGAATAGAAATATCCAAAGTATTGGTTTTCCTTACTCTTTATTGCCTCTCTGGGTTTGTTTTTTTTCCCATGTGGCTTTTAGAGTTTGTAATAATTTGTTCAACACTATCACTTATTAAAATAAAATCTAATTTTTTACATTCAATATTATTTATATACGAAATTTGTGCACTGGGGGTGGTGTTCCTCAGCCCAGCCTTCCCCTTCTCACATATTGGAAGCCCTCAGGGGGTGTCCTACTGATGACTTAGGCCTGCTTTCTGCTCCCCTTGGGGAGCAGGCCTAAGCCGCAGTCTGGCCTCCCTGTGTGGGAGGTGATCAGGCTAATTAGGGGAAGCCACCAGCCCCATCACCCCACTGCTACAGCCACTGCCAGCCACCACAGCCACCAAAGTGTTTTCCTCAACACAGACTCCAGTCCCTTCACCATGAAAAAATGATAACTTTCTTTAGGCATTTTTAAGATGTGTCTTTCATAGGATATGACATTTCTTTTTTTCTTTTTTTTTTTCTCCTCATCTGAGGATATGTTTCCATTGATTTTTAGAGAATGTGGAAGAGAAGGGAAAAAACAGAGAGAAAGATCAAAGTGAGAGGGACAATTTGATTGGTTGCCTCCTGCATATGCCCTGACCTGGGCCCCAGCCAGGAAGGATCCTGCAAACTAGGTACATGCCCTTGGTCAGAATTGAACCCAGACCCTGCAGTCAGCAGGCTGAGGCATTATGCACTGAGCCAACCTGGCTAAGGCAAGATATGACATTTCTTAGCCCTCCAGCAGTGGACCTTCATTTTTTTTTCCTCCAGGAGTGAGGTGGAAAAACCCTAAATCACCATTTTAGATTCTTATTACCCAAGTTACTAAGAATATCACCAGTGGCATACAGGGAGCTTAGCCAATGAGCCATAAGAAAAGGTGTTTCCTCTGTAGTTCACTCTGATCACCGGCTCCACCCCTGCCTCTCCAATTCCAGCTCCACCCATGCCCAGGCCTGTAGCCTCTGGCCTAGGATGCAGACCTGGGTAGGCCTTCTGATTGTTGGCTTCACAGAGCCCTTCTGATTGCCGGCTTCACAGAGCCCAGACCTCTGCGAATACTGGCTCCGATCCTGCCCCCTGCCATCGCGGGTTCTACCCCTGCCCCACTACAGCCTCTGGCCAAGGCTGCAGGCCTGGGCAGGGGACCCCCAGACTTCTGCTTTGCCAACTCCACTGGTGCCCAGACCCCTGTGATCTCCGGCCTTGCCCCTGCCCAGGCCTGAGGCCTCTGGCCCTGGCCTTATGCCTAGGTAGGGCACCCTCATACCCCTCTAATCACTGGCTGTGCCCCTACCCCCTCTGATCACCGGCTCCACCCTTGCCCATGCCTGAGGCCTCTGGCAAAGGTCTCTGGCCTGGTCAGGGGACCCCAGCCCCCCCCTGATTGCCTGTTCCACCCTTCAGGCCCCCCACCTCTCCTGCCACCTGCCTGGCTAACAGGCCTGACCACTTCAGTGGTGGGGCTGAGCCAGACTGGGTGCTGCCATCTTTTGGCTATGGGTACCGCCATCTTTGTGATGGAGTGATGCCTAATTTGCATATTACTCTTTTATTAGATAAGACTAGAGGCCCGGTGCATGAAATTTCATGCACTGGAGGGGGAATCCCTCAGCCAGGCCTGCCCCCTCTCACAGTCCAAGAACCCTCAGGGGCGGGAGGTGACCCATCAATCAGGGGAAGGCAACTCCCCATCACACCTCTCCTGCTGCCACTGTTGGCATCAGTGGCCTCATCCAGCCCTGGTTACCTGAGCCTCAGGCAGCCCTGGGCAGCTGGGGGGCTGAGGTTTGGTCCAGCCACACCACGTGCCTACCACTCCTCCCCCCACCTCCCACTGAATGGGGGACTGAATGCCACCATCTTGTGGCTATGGGTGCCACCCTCTTTGTGGCAGCGTGACAGTCAATTTGCATATTCCTTCTTTATTAGACAGCATATAAAAGCCTACCGGTTGCTATGACACGCACTGACCACCAGGGAGCAGACACTCAACACAGGAGCTTCCCCCTTGTGGTCAGTGTGCTCCAACAGTGGGAGCACTACTGAGCTAAAAGCCAGGCTCACAGCTGATGAGCACAGCTGCCATGGCGGTAGCAGGAACAGCAAGGCCTCCTCTCTGGCCGACTGCCACTTTGAGCACTTCAATATCCCCTGAGGGATCCCAAATTGCAAGAGGACACAGACCAGGCTGAGGGACCCCATCAGTGCATGAATCCATGCACCAAGTCTATAGTTCTGTAATAATTTCAAATATACAGCAAAGGGGTTAGGTAATCATAAACTTTACAAAATGATCCTGCCCCCCAATATTTCAAGCACCCACCTGTCCCCATATGTAGTGATCATGATATTATGGACCATATTTCCTATGCTGTACTCTAAATCTCTGTGACTATTCTGTACCTACCAATTTGTACTGCTAATCCCTTTACCTATTTGACCCAACAACACCCTCCTCTGACAGCTGTCTGTCTGTTCTCTGTATCTATGAATCTGTTTCTCTTTTGTTTGTCAGTTTATTTTGTTCTTTAGATTCCACATATGAGTGAAATTATAAAGTATTTGTCTTTGTCTGGTTCATTTCACTTAGCATAATACGCTCTAGGTCCATCCACGCAAATGGTAAAATATGAATGTCCCACGTCCTGCATGATTCAGATAAGAAATAATAATTTGGAAATTGGGGGCTAGACAAGAGCCCATCCCAAGAGGATGGACTCCGCTTGTGCTCAGGCCTTGTCATCCTTTTATTCAGTCTGGGATACACCTATAGCCATTACTGATAAGACTATCTTAACAGTAAGGATTTACATGACTATGGTGGGGAAGTTGCTTCAGCTACCATTGTCTCAACTAAGCAGGGTTCAAAGCCCTGACTTTTGCCAGGGCTTCAAGGGTCACCAGCATTCTGGCCTCCTTGTCCACACCTCTCTGCTAGAGAAGACAATAGGCGATTTCCCACAGTAAAGTTTTAATTTTTTTATGGCTGAGTAATATTCCACTGCGTACATGTTCCATAGCTTCTTTATCAACTTGCCTATTGATGGGCGCTTGGGCTGCTTCCAGATCTTGGCTGCAGTGAACATGGGGATGTATATATTCTTTCAAATTACTGTTTTGGGTTTCTTAGACTATATTCCCAGAAGTGGAATCGCTGGGTCAAAGGCAGTTTCATTTTTAATTTTTTTATGAACTGCCCTCCACACTGTTTTTCACAGTGGGGGCAACATTCGGCATCCCACCAGCAGTGCATGAGAGCTCCCTTCCTCCACATCCTCTACCTCTCCAAATTCTGCTGCTGAAGAGCTAATAACCCATATAAAGTGCAAACCAGATTGACATGCCCTTCTCCTATCTCAAACTTAACTTCCTATTTCCAATAAATAATCATTTGGCTGCTTTTCTCCCTAATGCCTTTAGGATATTGTATTATAAAGACAGAGTTCAGGTGTTTCTCCTAATAATAATAATAATAATAATAATAATAATAATAATAATAATGGGTTTCCCATTTATCATTTCCTGCTTTGTGTTCCTGTATAGTCATTTTGGGGTGGTATTTGGGGATTATGGGTTTCCATGACCAAATGGCTCACTGAGAACAAGGAGATTCATAGAATGACACATGGTCTGAGGCAGCAGGTGATTCTAAAGGTTCCTCACATAACTCAGCTGTTTTGTCACTAACTCATCCCCTCTGTCAAAGCAAGAAACAGTGTGCAGCAAATAGGGAATATAGGTGCTCGCACGAGCACAGTGTCTCTCTTTGTATAGTGGGCTGCTGGGTACAAGTGCTTTGAGTTGTAAACATGGGTCTCCCATTCTGAAAGTGAAAAATAACACCTCCTCCTTCAAAGCAGAGCATCAGTTTAGTACTTGGGAGAAGCATCTGAGAACAGAGCTGGCATCCTCTGTTCATTAGCAGGTGACCTTAGGCAAATCACTAGCCTCTTGGACTTCAGTTGCCTCAACTGTAGAGTTAAATGGTTGGACTGACTCATTCTCTCACTTTGGCAGATGACCCATTCTTCACAGAGAGAGGGACAAACCTTACGAGGGGCTGAGAAAGCAGGAAGTCAGGTGGAGAGGGCTGTCTGATCCCTGGCACTGTCTTTGGATCTCCCCTGCAGCCAGGGGATCAGCACTAGCCTGGAGCATGCTCACCAGGGTCTTCAGACACTCCAGCAGGTGAAAACTGGTCAGTGCTGCTTCAGCTGTGGCCTGCAGTGTGCTCTGGTCCCACCTCTCTGGAGCTCTTTCCCAGGATGGGTTGATGCTAGGAAGACGGTAGTGAAGTCAGTCCAAGGGGCCTGACAACTCAGCTTAAATCTGCCTTTTCTTTGGGGCCTATCCGTTCCTCACTCTGTTTTTTTTTTGTTTTTTTTTGGGGGGGGGGTCCCTCTGACCCAGTGGAATACAATGAAGGCAACTGAAGCAGCCTCAGGCCCTGTAGACACTGCTGCTGATGAGGTATATCTTTCAGGTGAACCTGTGGGAGAGGATGGCCCACGTGGGAGACTACAGACAGATGCCCTGGCTCCCTGTCCTGGTGGTAAGTGGGTCAGGACACCTGCCTGCACTGCACAGCCTTGGCAGAGATTCCAGGGAGAGCCCCCTCCACCAGCCACACTTCCTTGGGCAGGTTCCTTGGCCTCTTAAGCCTCAGTTTACATGGCTGTAAAATGGGAACAACGATAGCATCATCTTCACTGAGTTCTTCTGAGGATGCAAAAAGGTAACACACTGCAACACACTGAACAGCACCCAGGGTTTAAACTAGACTTCCCTGGTTGGTGGCTTCCTTGATAGGATTTTATGGATAGAAATGTCCTTAAATGCTTATTTGTATTGTGATATACACATGCCTGTGTGACAAGCCACACCTGTGGACCATTAAGAAGGATCCAAGCCTTTACCAGGAGCCCTCAGGGGAGGAGAAGAGGCACCATGTGACAGAGACCTGTTGTGCTAGAGGCTTGAGGCAGGAGCTGCCTCATTCATGACTTTGGAAAGAATGGAATAAAATTTTCATGAAGGAAGCGAGTTTGGATCAGGCTTCCAAGGTGGGATGGGTGTGGGACAGGGGGAGGCAGGAGTGAGCCAGACTGTGGAAGCAGAGTGGCCTGCCCAGTTTATCAGCTAAGTTCCTGGGGATGGGGCACTGAATGAGCGCTAACGGACTGAGCGGGATCCCACCACCAGCCCTTCCTCACCCGGCCTTGGGGCTGTCTGGGCACTGACCCCGAGTAACTGAGCAACTGTGTGTCTTCAAGGAGGCATGAAAGCCAAATGACCCCTTTCTTGTGGCAGGTGTCTCTGATGTGCTCAGCCAGAGCAGAATACAGCAACTGCGGCGAGAATGAGTACTACAACCAGACCACAGGGTTGTGCCATGAGTGTCCCCAGTGTGGGCCAGGGGAGGAGCCATACCTGGTAAGGCCCCCTGCCTGGCTGCCAGACCACAGCCCCCGGGGACCTTCATGGGGTATTGTCACCATGCTTTGTGTTGCTCTGCATGTGGCTCCCTAGCTAAATCAGTGCCCGGGGCACCCTGTGCCTGATGGGCCTTGTGCGCCCATGCACGTGGTGTGCCCAAAGACTGCAGGTTTGGTCCTGAAAGGTGTGACCCTGGACTCACCTGTGTCCTCTGTCCTCTTCCTTGGCCAGTCCTGTGGCTACGGCACCAAAGATGAGGATTATGGCTGCATCCCCTGCCCTGCAGAGAAGTTTTCCAAAGGAGGCTACCAGATATGCAGGCGCCACAAAGACTGCGAGGGCTTCTTCCGGGCCACCGTGCTGATGCCTGGGGACATGGAGAATGACGCTGAGTGTGGGCCTTGTCTCCCTGGGTAAGCATGGGTGCTCCAAACCGCACCCAGGACATGCTCTCAGGAACCCCTGTGTGTCTCTGAGAGGCCCGCTGAGAACATGAGCACCACAGGTTGCAGTGCAGCAGTGTCACTCCTGCTGGCTGCCCCATTCTACCAGGGGCAACATGCAGAGAGGAGGGCACGTCTGGAATAAGGACATATGGCACCTAGGATGATGAGTCCTGCCACCTTTCCTGAACAGGCAGCTCACCCAGGTTCAGTTTCTGTGCTCTTTAAGCCAACATCAGTCAGCTCCTCCAACTACTCAAATCAAACAAATTTGCTGACTACTTACAATGAGATAACACATGTTGAATGCTTTGGGGGAAAACACTAAAATCCCACACAAAAGTATTACTTTTAGTATTCTGAGGAAAACTGAGGATAAAAACCACTGACAGGAATATTTGAGTGTAATGTGCATATAATTCCACCACAATTCTATTATGTATCAAAAGTCTTCCTCAAAAAAGCAAAGTGCAAATGCAGTTATCCTGAAAGAAGGATAAAAATCTTCCTTCACCCGGGCAGGACAAATTAGCAAGTTCTGCTTGAGCCAGGGAAGTGCAGCCTACCCCAGTAAACACCAAGCCTCTGCGTTGCTGCTGCCTCCCTCTGGTGGCCACACAGCATAATGCTTGCAAGGGCTGCAGGGAACCAAGAGTGGTGATGCCTGAAGGGTGATGGAGGTGGGGGGCGGTGATGGAGCTGGCGGAGTGCAGGCCACGGTGTTGGTCATGAAGGCAGCAGCATTCTGAATAGTACACTGTACTTCACAAAAGGCTGTTTACACGTTGTCTCACTGTGCTGAATTGAGAGAAGGAAGCAAATAAGAACACATTCAAATGAGAACACTGGGCATTAGTCTGAGAAAGGAAGTACAAAAAAAGGCAGAAAGTCCCACCAATTTAGGAATAGACCAGAAGTGAACAACACTTTAAAATGAGGAGATATTTTAAACTCACAGAAATTAACCCTGATTCAAATTTGTTACTGAGAAGCATCCATTTCCATGGTTTCCACCATCATCTCTCTGCTGGTGATTTGCCCACCCCCCCACCTCCAGTCTTCCTAGTTTCTGTCATCAGTTCAGACCTACATCCTGAGTTATAGACCTGCCTAACCAAACCCCACAGGGACAACCACGTCAATGTCCGACATTGTCCCTGACGGAGGATGATTCAAACATATTTTTCAAATGAATAAAGAAATCATGAGAACTTTACTCCAGAACCTTTCAATAAGGAAAAAACACAAAAATAGGTAGCTATACCCAAGGGAGGAGATGTTAAACTATTCTCTTAGAAAATATCTATAATAATAAAAGCATGATATGCTAATTAAGCCAAACATCCTTCCAGACAACCTTCCGGATGAAGCTGCGGTGACAGGGACTGAGGCAGAGGCAGCCACCATGGTGGCAGGGACCAAGCTGCTTCTATGAATTTTGCATATCAGGCTTCTACGCCTATATAATAAAAGCCTAATATGCTAGGTCTCCGGTTATCCAGTCATCCGCTCAACCAATCAAAGTGTATATGCTAATGATAAGCTAAGGCTGCTCAACTACTCACTATGACATGCACTGAACACCAGGGGGCAGATGCTCCGACCAGTAGGTTAGCTTGCTGCTGAGGTCCAGCTAATCAGGACAGAGTGAGACGTGCCCTGGAGCCCTCCCCTGGTCCCTCCCTGGCTTGCCAACCTCCTGCATCGCTCCTCAGCACTGATCATGCACCGATGGGGTCCCTAAGCCTGGCCTGCACCCTCTCACAATCCAGGACCCCTCGGGAAATGTCAGAGAGCTAGTTTTGGCCCAATCCCGCAGGTCAGGCCAAGGGCCTCCACTGTTGCACGAATTTGTGCACCAGGCCTCTAGTAATGAAATAAAAGTCCTTTTGATGGGTTTTCTTTAGTTTAGTTGCTGTGATCATTGTGTTGTAGGGGCTTCACCAGAGAGAAGTGGTGGAAGAAGCCGTCGAGCCCTAGCTGGTTTGGCTCAGTGGATAGAGTGTTGGCCTCAGGACTGAAAGGTCCTAGGTTTGATTCTGGTCAAGGGCACATGCTAAGGTTGCAGGCTCAATCCCCAGTAGGGGGTGTGCAGGAGGCAGCCAATCAATGATTCGCTGTCATCATTGATGTTTCTGTCTCTCTCTCCCTCTTCCTTCCTCTCTGAAATCAATTTAAAAATATTTTTTTAAAAAAGAAGATGATGAAGAAGCAGTCAATGCACCTGACCCAGTGGGTCACACATCTGTGGAGGGGCTGGAGACACTGGGCTTGAAGGAGAGAGATCAGGAGGACCTTGACTTTAGATGGCTAGAATTAGTCTCTGATAACATACAGTTCTTGAGACTTTTCTCTCAATTGCTTTTAATTGCTGCAAGTACATAATTCATGAAAGAAATGCAGAGTTTCATGGATTAGCTATAGATGTGCCGAGGAAAAGCATGTTCCCCTTTCCATGCTCAGTCTTAGGAAGAAAATAACCCTTTTCACAAAACCTCAACTTATTTTGAGAGCCTGTCAGTGTGAGAATCTGACCTGACATTCACACCTAGCATTTATTTCAGTAAACCTTTAAATTAAGAGTCCAACAGGTAGGTACTAGTGAGATAAAGAGGTGCCTGTCTTTCCACTGGAGGAGAGAGACAAGAAAACCTGTGATCACAGTGTGGGAGGCACATAGTGCTCAAGAAGTCCAGGAAGGGCCATTTCTGTGATTGGGCTGAGTAGGGGTCTTAGAAGACTTCTCAGAGTGATGCTGGGATGAGTGGAACAGAGTTGAGAAGTGGAACAGAGCTCTCCAAGTGCAGGTGCTCAGCCAAAGCCCAGAGGGTGAGCAGTCTGACAGGAAGTGGAGCTGCGTCCCTGGGCCAAGTGAAAGGCACACAGATGGGTGTGGAGAAACTAGTGAGGGGAGAGGCCAGATGGAAAGAACTCTGGAAAATGATGCTGAGAACTCGAGTCTTTAGCTCGACGCTGATGCAGATGTATAAGTTGGTATAGGACATAATCAACCTTAGGATGAACCCCTTGCTGTGCAATGAAGATAAAAACTGGTGATCAAGGAAGAGATGGAAGCTTGGGGAACAGGAATAAGGTAGGAAGTTGTGAGGATCAGAGCAAGGCGAAAGCACTGGAAGTTGGAGGGAGAGGGAAAATTCAAGAACTTGTTGGAAGACAGCAGAGACAGGAGTTGCAGGCCGTGTGCTTGTGTGACTTGGGGAAGGAGATTTTGAAGAGGATTCTCAGGTGTCTGTCTCAGCCAGCTGTGTGGACAGTGAGGCCATTTTCTAAGATGTGGACTACAGAAGGAAGAAGAATTTTGGTGGGGAGGTAGAGGAAAGGTGGAGGAGGTATGTGTGGAATTTGAGGTTGTTGTCACATGCATAACAACATATATAACATATATATATATGGCTAATATGCACAGTGTCCCCTCAGGAGTTCGGCTGGGAGACTGGGAGTTCTGCTGCTCACTGTATTGTGCGCTAAGCACCAGGGGATGGTGCAGAATGAAGGGAGGCCCCAGCCAGCAGCCAGCAGCCAGGGAAGGAAGGCCCTGGCTGGCAGCCAGAAGCTCCCAAATCGGCCCTGATCACCAGCCAGTCCTAGGGACCCTACTGTGCACAAATTTCATGCACCAGGCCTCTAGTATGTAAATAAACAGCTCAGGCCACATCTGGAAGTCACCTACCCATTAATGGTGTGGGAGTGACTGGTCCAGATAGGCTTCCCCATAAGGCAGGTCAATAGAGGAGGAAGAGGAATGGGTGCAAGATGGAGCCTGGCCCCAGAGCATTGCTGTCTCACCCTCTGAGTTTCAGACCCATAATGTCTGTGAGACTCAGCCAGACTTTATTCCGATGCTCTAAAGGGGGTAGTGAGTATGCACATTGAGCAGCCTGTTTTATTCTTAGACCCACAGAGACTTTCCTGTAGAGGAGACAAGCCCTGGGACCAATGTAGTAAATGACCTGTCCTATGGACAGGTGCTGGCTCGGTCACAAGAAATGCTGTTCTGTGGCAATGAAAACAATTGGTTTGGTACCAATACATTTACCAGAAAGCAGTTTGACAGGGCAATGGTGGTGAGCTCCCTGCCTTTGGAAGGCTTCAAAGATGCGACAGCCCTCTGTGAAATTTGCAGGGAGGCCAGCATCTGTTTACAAGGATCTTCCCAGCCTGAAATCTTGAGTGACTCCCTCCCTGCTCCATGAGAACAATGACCTGCTTCCTCCACACTTTGTCTCCAGCATCAGGACAAGGTGAGGGGATCGCTGGCTGAGTGTGAAGGATATTATGCAACAGACATGCCTCAGTGCACCTCTCATTACTCCACGGAAGTGAAAATATAGTCAGTTTCCATTTTGGCTGTGCTGTGATATGACCTCAAATAAATCATTCCCGACCCCAAGGCCACGGAAATTGAGGGTCCCTACTTTATCTCGAGGCCCAGCCTCCTCCTTATCCTGGCTCTAATAAGCACAATGCTCTATCAGGTGGTATCCCAAAGGCCTCCCCCCTCCTATTACATGCCCTAGGTTTTGAGACAAAATGAAGCTCTCAGGCTATGTCACAAAGGAGGATTACAAGCAGTTTTAGCAAGTTGGTGCCATCAGCTCCATGAAAGGCTCCTTTCATTCCCAAGTCCCTGTGGTCCCCAGGCTGCGGATGCAGACTGCCTCCTATTTGTCTTCCTGACACCACAGGTTGCCTTGGTCTGCTCCCCCTTTGTGGTTTGGCAAGCACCATCTTCTCATTCTTTGCCATCTCTGCTGTATATCAGTATGTAGCCAAGACACTGGCTGAACAATGAGCAGTACGTGGGGCTTTCCTGTTGAGAAAGACTTGTGTGGGAGGACCAGGGAATAAAACCTGAGAAGAGAAAGAGGCAAGAGGTGAAATTTCATAACCGCCCCCAGGGCATCATGTTACCATTGGAGAAACTCCTGCTGGCTAGCTTCCACACCTAGTCCATTCCCTGCAAAGAAGACATTCTAGGATGTTTGGGAAACAGGGGCAAAGGGCACAGTGGTTGCTTCTACATACCAACATTGTTGAAGGCAAGGGGAGCATCAAAGAGCTCAGTGGCATTCATTCATTACAAGCTGAGGAGCTCTGAGAAAAGGGAACCTTTGGAGAAAATCTACACACAAAGAAGACTCTAGAGGCACATTTAAACTGAGTCTTGTCGTGGGTTACCCACCTTAATCAACCCTTGAAGAAAAGCAGAAAGAAAGAAAAAAGATCCAGGGGAAAGTCTAAATAGAGATCAAAGAGTGGGAAATTAGACCTTCACAGAAAGACAAAGGGGCCTAATACTCTAGCTGGGCACAGCTCCCTAAATGAGCACCCAGCTTCAAGTTCATAGAAGCTAAGCAATGAGTCTCCACTCCTGTCTGGCCGGGAATGAGAGGTTTGGGGGTAAACTAAACACAAGAAGTTGAGGTTAGTCTTAAAGAGAAAAACCCAACATTTTAAAATGTTCTGTGAAATATATGCTAGGAAATGTATGACATATCTAACACTCATGACTTTAAAACAACCTCCTGGAGCCAACATTTTAAAAAAATTATAGCTCTTCTATTTGTTTCTTCAACTAAGCTATTGAATACATTGCACAGCTTGGTGCAGACACACAGCCAAGACAGGAGGTGCAGTGGCAGCCATCGGGGCCTCTGGGAGTCAGAGAGAGAGGACTACTCAGGATGGGAGCCGTCTGCCTGCCGAAGGAGGTGCCTGTGTTCCCAGAAAAGGCAGGTGACTAATCCCTGGTGGAGTTGCCTCTAGTGAGCACAGAGCATGGTGTCCCCTGGGACCCACTGGGTTCCCAGTTCTAAGACCAAGTGTCCTACACCCACCCACTATGGATCTTCATCCAAAATGGAGCTCAGCACCAGGCTATTACCAGGATGGGCTTAGCTGTAGTTCTGCTTTTTAAAAATGAGGAAAGGTATACAAATGCCCTTGGACTTCTGTCAGTTTTAGCACTTTGAAATTCTATAGAGAACAACTTGGTCTCATTCACGTCTCTTCCAATCAATACTTGCCTAACACCTTCTCTCCTCATCACCTAGCACAAGGCACTAGGAATGCAGGCATGAACAAGGCTGGCCCTGAGGGACTCCCAGGCCAGGAAGAGAGGCATTCACAATCTGGGGGAGAAGAATGCACTAGAGATGGAGGTGAGAGGAGGAGCAACAAATAGTAGCGCCAACGAAAGCTCCCTGCCACCAATCTAATGCCAACAATAGTCCCCAATCTGGGATGTGGTGAAAGGAGAAACTTTATTCAGGTAAACAGTTTGCAAAGCCCAGAGAAGGAGCCCCTAGTGAAAACCAAATTTGTGCTCCACTGAGATAAAGAAGAGGCCAATTTTCACAAAGTCCCCACCCTTATCCTTGATTGGTCCATTTTTATGCAAATGAGGAATCCAAATTTGCACAGTTTGGTCCAAATAGCACTGTGCTAATTGGTCAGCTTCATGTATTCTGATTGGTTACATGAAGCAGCTTTGATTGGTTAGTAAAGATGAAAATGAGGTTATAGCTGTGAAATTTTAAATGGACAGAGCAGGTCTCAGCCCACTAACTCCTTCATCAGGATGGACTCAACAGGCAGGAACACCGGGAGGAGACTGAAGGTTCAGTCTGAAGTTTTCCCCTGAAAGGCTACTTATGTGAGAGGCCTCTGTCGGCAATGGCTGCCAGTCTCTTGTTTTGAAGTTGGACCCAGTTAACCATGAGGAGGCCTTCTAGGCAGATAGATTCCTTCTCAGGTCGCAGAGGCAACTCTGGATCTGTATGTCAAAAAGCTTCAGGAGGACGGGCCTGGTTGACCTGGAGTCCAGATCTCATCACCTTGGTTAGGCCATGCCCCTCCTGGTGCAGATACGTCTCTCCTGGAGCGTGTGTGCTGGGGACACCCCCGAGGCTTCTGCTGCCCAGCACAGATGGCTTCTGAGGGGACAAGGTGTGCATTTGAGAGAGGCTTTTTCTAGAGGTTTAATTGTGAACCTGGCTGTGCTGGCTTCTGTGAGGGATGTTTTAAAATCGGTTAATTAATGTTTTTATATACACAGGAATCTGGGATAAAATGCTCTTAGAAAGGGCAGGTAATCTAATCTAATAAAAGAGTAATATGCAAATTAACCCTCACTTCATTACACCCAAGCCTTGCCCACCAGCCAAGCCATGCCCACCAGCCAATCAGAGTGACCATATGCAAATTAACCCAGCCAAGATGGCGGCCAGCAGCCATGGAGCTAGAGCAAACAGGAGGCCAGTGATGGAGGAAACCCCCTGCCTAGGCCAGCTGTGGCCTCCACTCAAGGCAATAAAGTTTTAAGATAGAAGCCACAGAGCTGAAGCAAACAGGAGACTTTGTTGCCTGCTAGGCAGGCTGTTGCCTCCACTCAGGGAAACAAAGTTTCAATTATAGAAGATAAATAAACCCCAGAAACCTACTTCCAGCAAGCCTTGCTGGGACCTTGGGTCAATGGGAGCTGTGGGCAGCCTGAAAATGACCCTCTGCCCCTCACCCAGGTTGGCCAGGCACCCCAGTAGGGACCTGAACCCTGAAGGAACTGTCAGCAGCCTGAAAACGGCCCTCAGCCCCTCACCCAAGATCGCCAGGCACACCAGCATGTGGACATCCCCTGAGGGGTCCCAGACTGCGAGAGGGCACAGGCCAGGCTAAGGGACCCCCCTGAGTCACAAATTTTTGTGCACGGGGCCCCTAGTTATGATCATAATGTTACTGGTAATGGTTCAGCTCCTGACCGCTAGAGTCCAAATACTCCCCCCACAGTCCTGCTCCATGCTACCACTTACCACTGCCATCAGCAAGGCCTGGATGTGCACAGCTAATAAAAGAGATTTTAAAACAACCATGGAGGTGTTCAACAGTGGAGAGGGATTTTTCATTTTTTGAAATGGTAGAAAGGAAAAACATGGGCACCAGCTCATTATTAATTGACTAGGGGCCTGGTGCACAAAAATTTGTGCACTCAGGGGGGGTCCCTCAGCCTGGTCTGTGCCCTCTCGCAGTCTGGGACCCCTCAAGGGATGTCCACCTGATGGCATGCCTGGCCATCCTGGGTGAGGGGCTGATGGCTGTTTACAGGCTGGCCAAGCCTCCCAGTGGGGACCCTCACCCCATGGAGGTGTGACCAGCCTGGGTGAGGGGCTAAGGGTTGTTTTCAGGCTGCCCACAGCTCCCATTGACCCAACGTCCCAGCAAGGCTGGCTGGAATCAGGTTTCTGGGCTTTATTTATCTTCTATAATTGAAACTTTGTTGCCTTGAGCCAAGGCCTAAGCAGGCAATGAAGCCTCCTGTTTGCTTCAGCTCTGTGACTTCTATAATTGAAACATTGTTGCCTTGAGCAGGCCCAGCAGGCCTAGGCAGGCAGTTTCCTCCATCGCTGGTGCAATGGAAGTCTCCTGTTTGCTCTAGCTCCGTGGCTGCTGGCCGCCATCTTGGCTGGGTTAATTTGCATACAGTCGCTCTGATTGGCTGGTGGGTGTGGCTTGGCTGGTGGGCGTGGCTTATGTGTAATGGAGTGAGAGTCAATTTGCATGTTACTCTTTTATTAGATTAGATTTCTCACAATGCAATAGCTGGCTCCATGATCATCGCTGAATGTATATTTATGGAAAACAAAGCATACACCAAGAGAAGTGCCAAAGCCTACCTGCAAGTGGAAAGGAGGCTGAGTTGTGAGGCTGGGAGGGGAGGCCAGGAGGTGTGCCCTGCAGAGAACGGCAGCCCGTGGTGGCAAGCTCTGGGCAGGGACTTCTGAGAGCCAGCATGGTCATGGGGCTGGTGTATTGACATCAGGAAGCTCAAAAGACATCACTGTGAAGGCTTTGTCTTTTTCTTTAAATGTCACAACCCCAGCATGGATTTATATGGGTGTCTTCGGACAAGTGCTTCCTGAGGAGGAAGCAAACAAATTTCAGTTATGACCTGGCTGTACTTCAGGCTACTCTAACGCCCTCTGTGGTGACTTCGCTGGACACTGCTACAGCCATGTTGCCAGCCAGTGCCACTCACTGGTCATCAGCAAGTGTTCCCTGGGAACCCAGGGTCACAGCAGAGACACATCTATGGGCTTTCATGAGGGAGTGTTCCTCCTCCAAAGGTGCCTGAATCTCTGGTTGACAAGAAATCCAAAGTGCTAACCAGAGCATACATGTGGTGGTGGGCATGCATATGGTGGCAGACATGCACACGGTGGGCACACAGATGTTTAGGTGGAGGATGTGGATGAACATGGTGATGACATGTGCACACTAACAAGCTCATCAGTGAAAGGGACCAAAAAGGGAAGGAGATATTTATAAGACCCAAACTAGCCCAATATTGGGGGGAGAACCATTTTAAGACAAGTTGAAAACTTCCAAGGAAACTCAGTGATCAAAATGGGCTGCTGCCTCAGCAGGCTCCTGTTTTCTGGGTGTCTGTCTCAGGCCTGATTTGGACAATGCTGTGGTCGTGGGTATGCCAAGTGGTCAGCATTTGCTTGTGGTAGTTCCCAGCTCACCTGTCTACTTTGTCTTGTTTGCTCTCCCTGTAGCTACTACATATTGGAAAACAGACCCAGGAACATCTACGGCATGGTCTGCTATTCCTGCCTCCTGGCACCCCCCAACACTAAGGAATGTGAGTGCGCTTTGTCCTTCCATAAGAACGGTACTGGTTCAATATTGATGTCTTGCATTACATGGTGTGGTAGACAAGCCATTCCTGGCACCTAAACAAGTTAAGTACAGTAAAGGCATAAACAGAAATGTTCTCATGGCCTAACCAATCAGAAAGCAAGTCCATGAAAAAGGTTTTCTGTACCATGAATCAGACTCAGGTCTGTAAGCTTGGACAAGTGACCTTGAATAAATCTCATAACTGCTATGAGCCTCAGTTTTTCATCTGTAATTTGGGGGTGCTAAAATCTGAATTATCCATGTCATGCAATTCTTGGATAAAACAATGAGACCACAGATGCCAAGGTATTTTGCAAAGTGCCACATAGCTCTGGATAATTGTCAGTTCTCATACATAACTTCTCCTTTCCCATATGAGAAATGGGGACATGCAGCCATATGGGCCATGTGGGGTGACATGGTAAATGCAGCCCTGCATGGGTCAGGCTGTCAAGTGTGGACATGAAAGTTACTCTCTCCACCTCGAGGTCTCCACTTCCCCCGCACAGGGCTCCTGCTCAGGAATCAGAAGATGGGGCTGGAGGGTCAGAAATGAGGCCCAAACTCACAGAACTGCCATCAGCAGCTCTACCCCAGCCAGCCCAGGAACTAGTCAGGACCCCAACGTGCCAGCTGGCTGCCCAGGCCCCACCAGGCTCTGCCCTTCTTGAGCCTTGGTCAGTGGTTGAGAACTCCTTTGCCTCTGCCTGAGAAGCCTGCTTCGGTTTTGTTTCATTGTGATTTACCTGGGCCCTTGCCAGGCAAGTTAATGCCCTTGGTAGCCCAAGTCAATGGATAGTGGATTACGCACCCCATAATCAAAGAGAACCTAGCACGAACCCCAGGAAGCATGTGACAGATGCTCTTGTGTAAGAGCTGACGGAGGCCAGAGGTGCCACTGTGCAGGAGCGAACCCTGGACTGCAAAGCCTGAATCTGCCTGGGGCTCTCCACCATCCCAAGTGCTTTCTGTCCTGTGTGTTTCCATCCTTAAAGAGATGACGGCTTCTGTGAAGTTGTGGGCTGAGATTCTCCCAGGAGCTCCGAGCTGCAGTCACCCAGCCTCAAGTTAGCATGCTCTGGTGGGGCTGAGAATGCAGGCTCACGATCCCCAGGGGCTTCTGGGACCCCATGGAGAGCCCTGATGTGGGTTGTGGATCCTGCTCTGGAACTTCAGGGCCTGAGTTTACATTCCTGTTTCTTCACTTGCCAAAGACACCTACCTCCCCAGCTGTTGTGCAGCTGGACTGAGCTACAGTGCTGGCTTCTATGTCATGGCCCATCCAAATATCCTCAGGAGGAGTGGCAAAGTACCACAGTCATTGCTAAAATGGAAAATCTAGTTTCCAGCACCATCAAGTAGTAAGAGAGAGGCCAGAGGATTGCCACTGGTCACCATTGCCCCTGCCTTTGGGTCATCGTCATCTTCAGGCAAACAGACATGTGTGGAGCTTCGGACAGAGCCTGATTGGGCCTCAGGAACTGTATCTGCCAGGGAGCCACGAGCTCCCTCGTTTCCATTTTCTCTCCTAAATAACAAGCGTAAGTGATGGCTTTTACATGAACCACATGCATGTGGCAGGGACGCCCTCAGGTATTCAAGAGCTTTGAAACCTCTCCTGCTTGAGACTTGCCATTGGGAAAGCTTCAAGCCTTTCTTCCAGAAGCTTCCACCACAGTGAACAAGCACTACCTTCCTTCCATACCCCTAGTCCCATCACTGTTTGTCCTGGAAGTGAGAGAAGCCCTACAGTTATTTTTCAGTTGCATCAAGAGCAAGACCCACTTGGTACAACCAAAGCTTTCGGGTTTTGTTGTTTTCCTTGCACAGGCCTGAGGACTGCCTCAGAAAGGTCCGGTGCTGTGATGGCATGGGGGTGGCTCAGTGCGAGAGGAAGAAAGGGTGTGGCATCAGATTTGGGATTCATTCGAGTTTCCACTCTTGGGACAGTTACCTAACTTTGTACTTAGTTTCCCCAGCTGTTACATGGGGATCGTCTTCTCAGAAGATTGTTGGGAGGAGGAGATGACATGTCAAGTATGTGTGAGCCCCCCTCCAGTGTGCACACAGCACTTACTGTGGGGTAAAGCTTCAGCCTCATGGCTGAGCACCAACTGGGCCTCTGCCGCTCCACATCGTACAGCTGACCTTCTCTGCATTGTCGGTTCTCCTGAGACATGGAGAGCAAGAACCCATTCTGCACAGAGTGCTGGAGGAATCGGTGAGAGAGTGGTGGGTCTGACACCCACCAAGTGTTCCCTAGTCATCATCACCATTTTATGACACTTGTCAGTGACTGTGACCCCTGAGTCAAGTCCACTCTGCCACCAGAGAACTGTGTTTCCCTCCAGATGCTATCCTGTGATGCCAAGCAGTGGGGAGCTCCAGTGTGAAGCCCCTCCCCAAATGCCAGTTTTTAACTATTTCCAAAGCAGTGTTTCTCAAATGCAAATGTGCACAATCCATGTGCCGATGCTGCAAAAGGCCAGTGTTCAAAACAGCAGAGTTGGAGTAAGGAACTCCAAGTTGTATTGATTGAGAAGGTGCCTAGTCAAGCAGATGGTTCTTCAAATCTGTCTTCCAAGAGCCCAGAATTCAGGTGTCTTATGTCAACAGAAGGGAGAATGGAAGGGACAAGAGATGATTGATCACCAAAGGCATCTATCTGGCCACCAACAGGAATCCAAGGAAGAGTGTGAAATCTCGAAATCTCTTTGTTCCGGTTCACCATCCCTGTACATATTTCCTCACCTCCCTGGGGAGAGGCACCCCTGGCAAGAGGCTGTTTCTCCAAAAACTGTAGCCCCTAGCAGAATTCCTCTAATAATGAGCACATTTTTAGCAGGAGCTGGTAGCCTACAGGCCATGGGAGAAATGCAGGCTGGACCAGAGGTAGAGTCTGAGAAAGCAAACATGTCACACCATCCCCAGGTCTAGTTAAGAAACAGATCCTGCCTCAGAGGTCTAGATGGGCTCCAAGACTGCCCAGCAAGCTCCGGGGCCCCTTGAGAAGCCAAGTTCTAATGACCCTGCCCATTGTTCCAGAAGCTGCCAGTAGGGGGCGCTGAGCCAGTGAAACAGCCTCAGGCCCCCTCAGTGACAACTGTAAGAATCAACAAACAAATCATTCCTAAAAACCCAAGCTGTTTGCCATATGTAGAGAATGCCAGCCATCTCTATACTCATCAGCACACTTATAAATAGTGTGGATTAACAAACCTCAGAGGTTCTTAGTGAACCCTGTCATCACCTTGAACAGAGGTAAGCTGACATTAAGCCATAGGCTCACGGTTTCAGATTCCTCCTGAGGAGGTGAGTGTACTCCCTGCAGAGCCCACCTGCCTGTACCAATGTCTACAATCAGTGCTACCTCATACTCAGACTCCATTTCCTTTCATTTGCATAGAGACCTTGTGTGGATATTTCTATCTACTTTCTGAGATACAGTTTCCAACAACCTTCCCTTACCCCTATTATAAAATATCTCATCTTTGCTTTTTCAAAGCTGGACTCCAAACATGATGGAGCATGATATGAGTTAGTAATTAACCACCTGTCAGAGATACCACTGGCCAACATTTTCATCAATGACCCATTTCAAGGAGGCCAAGTGACCTGGAAAGACACAGCATGTGTTGGAGCAAAGGGAAACCTCCCAGGCACCACATACTTTCATTAGTGCTGAGCTAATCCTCATTAGGCCACAGCAGGGCCTGGGCAGGGGAACATCCTGCACAGGTCTTGTGGCGATGGTGTGCTCGCCCGAGGGCACTCACCCCCAGAGGAGACCGCTAGTCCTGCTCACTCTCCCTGTTATCCGTGGATGTGCTCAAAACTCACCAGCCCAGGCTGTTCAGTTGGTACCAGCTGGAGTTCATTTTGGGGGAAAATGTCTAGAAAATCAAGATGGAGACACCAACCAAGGGCAGGCCTGCCAGGTGCAGCGAGGCTAGTGTTATTGACTCGCAGTAGCTTGCATCCATTGTCCACTGATGTTTACATGTGACCCGCCCTGCCAGTCAGATGCAAAGGCATTCCATAAGTCAGCATGCTGCTAGACTACTCTCACTGTCCCTCTCTGGGCCACAGGCCTGGGCATATCTGTATCCCCAACCCCCACCTCTGTCACCCAACCTCAGCCAGCAAGGTACAGGAGAGACAGGTGACAGTCACCCACAGACAGAGCCCCAAAGTCTTTTCCTGACTACATGGCCTCAGCTCCCTTGAGCCCTTACCAAACAGATGGATGAGCTTTGTTTTCAATGTCCATTGAAGCTGTGCCCATATTGCTTTCTCTCGCTTCACTGGGCCAAATGTGATAGGCTTCCTCCCAGCACAATGCCAACAGGGCTTACACCTGAAACCCAGCTCACCACCCTGAGATGGCAAAAGGCAGCCTCCAGATGCATCTTGTCCATGGAAGCACACACCTCCATCTACACCTCCCCGATGAACCACTGACTCTAAATCTCACCTAAATTATGAGATTTATCATGAGTTTGGGGGTCAGGAAAGCTGTTTATCCTCCAGAAAGGCAACGACATGTCTCTGTGAGCTCTGGGCAGGGCAGAGGCTGCTCTCAGGGCAGGGCAGGCCCTGGAGGCTGAGGAGAGAAAGAAGAGCCACTCTTCCAGTGGGGATCATGAGCACGCCTCCTCCAGCCTCCCAGGTCCCAGGTCCCACTTCCCAGCTTCCTGCCCATCACCCACCAGCAATTACAGAAGAAAGGGCAAGGCCCTGGAAACACTAGTACAGGGGCTGGGGCATCAGGAGCCCCCTCGATTCTGAGTAAGTCTCCTTTGGGTCCCTGTTGATTCCGAGGTTAGCCCATGCTGGGCTGTTGCCTTGGTACCCCTGTACCTCTCAGCACCCCTTGCTCTTTGGTAGAAGAGCTAAGAAGTCATCCCAATGATAGCAGTTGAGAACATAGAAGGAAAGAAGTGGAACCACAGAGCTCATCATGCCCTGCAGAGGAAAAACTCCAGCTCCTCTATCGTGTGGCGATCTGAGTGGCACCCACAACCACATTTGAGGCAACACTGCAGGTAACAGAGACCAGACAGAGCCAATAAGTGAAGTCTCTGAGCTCTGGAAGTGGCAAATCCCCAGAAAGGGGATGCCTAACTCAACCACGAGGAAAACTGCTCTGAGAGTGAGCTGAAGGACAGCAGGGTGGCAGCAGCAGCACACACCCTCACCTTGCAAGCCTCCCCAGGATGAGCCCTGTCCAGGGTGTGAAGAGGGCATGAGCCTTCACACCTCCCAGTGCTTCCTTTACAAACCTGCCTGTTGGCCCCTCCGGGGGTGAACTGCATTTCTCATATACCTGTGACAGTTTAACTTCCTGTCCAACCCCAGCAACGGGCTGGCTGAACCCTGGGACAGCTGCAGCAGGAGCCAGTCTTCAGCCTACTCCCTCCTAAACCGCCACCCTATTTTATTTGTAGAGTTTCTATTTGTTCTCAAAGGTGTGAGGGTCAAAAGTTTCTGACCCCGCTCTCTCCTGGGACCTTCTCTTCCTACTGGACACAGATGTATGGATAATCAGCAGGACTTCTCTTGCCCAGTTGGCTGTGGTCACTGTCTTCTGGGTGTTCCAGGCTATGTGTGCAGGTGGCTGTAGAAAGACCACTCACAGAGCAGGTGGCTGTGTTTCTCTGGAGAATCTTCTGTTAAAGAAAACACCCCTGTTTCTCAGGAGCCTTGCTGACCAGGGGCCAGGCTCGGTGCTGTTAGTCCTGGCTGGGCAGCTAAGAGGGCCAACATGCATTGATTTTAGGGAGGACTCTCACTTGGCCTCACTCAGACAAGCAAACGCACACTCTCCAGCTTCTTCAGAACCGGCAGAGACAAAAGCACAGCAGAAACATGATCATTACTTGAAACATGATCATTCTTATTAACTGCAGAATTCAAGCTGGCCTGAAGGAAGGTTGACTGTCAGGATGTCATCGTGTCTGTAGTAGAACATTTTTGTTTGTTTGAACAACTTAGTGATTTGTCTGATCACAAAATCAGCTTCCATAATATTCCTGCTAAGTGCCACTTTTTTACATAGAACAGGAGTTTTATGAATCACAGTTTTGAGAGAAGACCAAGCTTATGCCTGCCCTTAAACGGTTTGGTCACAACTATTTAAAAACATATTATGCAAAATTCCTGAAGAAAAATACACTAAATGTCAACATTAGACAGAGGCTGTAGGTGATTCTTTTACTTCTTTCTTGTGTTTTGATTTTTTTCTAGATTTTTAAATAATAAGCATGTCTTACTTGGGTAACTTGGATGGCAGGTGTTATGTGGGCCCTCTCCAGCCCTTTCATAACCGGGGGCTGTGAACCAATCGCTCTGAGGCTGCACCTTGTGTTTCAGTGCTGGTGGTGGAGCTTCTGCAGGTCCCTCTGAGGAGCCCACAGCGACTGTTCTCCTTGCAGGTGCGGGAGCCACCGCGGGGGTTTCTGCCCACTTCCCCAGCACCGCGGGCAGCAGCACCCTCTCTCCTTTCCATCGCGCCCATAAAGGTAGGAAGGTGCCCAGATACTGGTCTTCTGGAGCTAACCACCTAGACGTAAGTGGGGGGAGTGGGTAGCTGGAGAGGAAGAGAGGAAATAATTATAGAAATGACCATGAAGCTCTTCTCCACTTCAGATCACCTCCCTCCTGTGATTTAATCATGCTCAATGCCCTCAGCTGCTAGAAATTAGACGTATCTCTGGGAGGAGGGGAGCTGCTCACTCCATGGGTGTTGGCAACGCTGCTCAGGACAAGGGTGGAGAGGAGCCAGCTTCCGGGGCTGTGGTGGCCGTGATGTCAACAGCAATTCTGTTGCAGGCTTTCATCTGAACCTGCTGATCTCAACACTTGAATATCTGTTTCCAATAACTACGTTTCACTGTCCAGTCCCTCTGGGGTGGAAGGATGGGGGAGGACCCCCAAGGTCAATAGTTTCTCTCAGAGCAAGACCTCACACTGGCTCCTCATCCCCTCTTATACTGTCTCAGTGCCATCTGTGGTTTAAGCATATTTATGGCCCACTCCCCAGTGAGGCAGGATTGCCTTCAGATTCCCACCGTGCACTCAGCATGTGTGCTGGCTTCTCAAAGCAGTCGAACCAAGGGCAAGCATCCCAGGGACAACTGAACAAATACAAACCATGGCACTGCAGGATGGCCAGAAAACTTGTAGGGTTAGATTCTCACACTAAGCAAGCTTTTCGGATTCTGAAGGTCCCCAGGAAGTGTCCCAGGAGCAAGACCATTGGTCACAGGGTCATAGTCTTAAGGAGAAGGGGTCCTGCCTGGTGGATGGGTTCCTGCAAGGACACTTGAGTCCTAAGGCACTGCTTTCTCTCCCCAATTTCAGCAGAGCTCTCAGGCCAAGGACACCTGGCTGCGGCTCTGATCATTGCCATGTCCACCATCTTTATCATGGCCATCGCCATCGTCCTTATCATCATGTTCTACATCATGAAGACGAAGCCTTCTTCCCCAGGTGACTGTTCCCCTCTCCCCTGAACAGCTCCGTCACCTTACCAGTCGATGAGCCCAGCTGCTCACACCCTTCTCTTTCTCTAACTAGCCTGCTGCACCAGCCACTCAGTGAAGAGTGTGGAAGCCCAAGTGAGCCAGGAAGGAGAGAAGAAAGAGGCCCAAGGTCTGCAAACAGAGTCCCCATAAGCATGGGAGTCTGTCTTCAGGGTGGAGATTGTCTGGCCCTCTTGTCACTACACCGGCAGCCTGGACTTCTAACTGGCTATGCTCTTGTGCCACTTAGCACAGGGATCCTAGGAAGGGATGTCAGTGCTGCCACGTGGTGCTTAATCCTCAGGGCATTGTGATTTAGTCACCAAGCAGGCCTTCTAAAGAGGAATTGGGCAGCAGAAGGACAAGCTCAGAGCTGGAGCCGACACTAACTCCTTCCTCCCCAATCTTTCTATTTACCCACAGACAGTGTGGTGATTTTCTCTGAAAAGGACGAATTTGAGAAACTGACAGCAGCTCCAGCAAAGACTGCCAAGAGGTATGTCAAACCAAAGCAGCCCCTCGTTCCAGGCTGAAGTGAGGAGTCCTTGGGGTTCTGAGAAGGAAGGGCAGCTGGCCACGCCAGGTGAGAAGTGCTCTGAGAAACCTGGCGGCCGGCTGTAGGTTGTGCTAGGGACAGCTCCAGAAGGAGCAACCAGTGGCCAGCCAGCAGGCCTGTCCTAGTCAGCCCAGGGTCTCTCAGCCTCACTGTTGGCCTGCAGCAGGGCCCAGGGGTATTAGGGGCAGGTGGTGAACCCTTGCCATCCTCCAGGGCCAGATGCCCCAGGCCTTTCTCTGAAACACTCACCTGCCTCGTGCAGACCCCACAGCTGCCTGGTTAATATGACTGCTGCTGCTGGCAGTGTGCATACTGACAGCACAGTGCTGACACCAGGACTGATGTCCCCATGATATTGCAGCAGTGATGATGGAGATGGCTACCAAACACCTGGTGCAAGTCACCCTCCAGTGTGCATGTGCTACCTTCATAAGCCCTATGAGCAGGGTGCTAACATTGTGCACATTTGTAGGAAGCTGTCATGGGCCTACAGTCACATACTGAGGGGGTGGCAGAGTGGGGGGCCAAGTCCAGGCCATCTGGCTGCAGTGAGTGTTACACAGGCTCTGGCCCAAGCACTAACACTTAGTGAAATAAGGCCCCGTAAGGAAGAGAGTGGACGCATGAAGTCTTTACCATATTTGCCACACACACTTTGGGATGTGGAATCAGCCCCAGCTTTAACATCAAGGGCAAAGAGAAATCAACTTTTTTTTTTTAATCCTCACCCAAGGATAAATTCCTATTGATTAGAAAGAGAGAAACATTGATCAGTTGCTTCCCACACGCACCCTGACCAGGGATTGAACTTGAAACCAGGTATGTGCCCAAACTGGGAACTGAACCCATGACTTTTCCACGTATGGGATGACACTCCAGCCATCTGAGTCACCCGGCCCGGTCATTTGGACTTAGTCCTGCTTAGGCTCCAAAAATCCATCCCACGTTAATAGTCCACCCATGGCTGTCCCAGGACTCCATCCACACAAACGCCCCTGTGGCAGATGCGGGCAGAGGCCACGCGGAGTCACCGAGCTGGCTGAGGAAGAGCAGGGGCTCCGTCCCGCCTCCCTGACTCCCAGCGTGGGAGCTTTCCGGGGGACTTGAACCTGGCAGAGCCCTGCTTTTTAGGAATGATAACGACTCAAGGTGTTTGCAGGGAGCTTTGGCATTTATAAAGCACGACCCAACGTGTTATCTCATTTAGAAAACTCAACATCCTGACACAAGAGTAGGAAGCAAACTTAAATCATAAAATCTTTGCACACTGGGAAAGAACAGCAATTGTGCATGCTCAGCTTGGCAATCCTGTAGAAAATGGTTATTTCTGATAAGTGCCTCTGTTGTCAATGGTCATTTCTCAAAACCTCACAAATTTTTGGTCTGAGTAACTTGTGCACATCTGGCAAGGGTATGCCAGGTGCAAGCTGCTGTTACCAGGAGAGAACCCAGGCTGGCGGCTGTGTAGTGGGGACTGAGCTCTGCAGTGTCCTTCTTGCGGACAAGTCACTCCTCCAGCCTTCCTCTGTCTAATCCCATGTGGTGTCAGCCACTCTCTGTCTGTCCTTCCAGCCTTTTCTCATTCCCAAGAGGAGGGGGCGGGGGGAAGAACATCAAAGAGACAGGGGTACATCCTATGACTTAAGTTTCCTCTAAAGACTAAGAAAGTATCTGGGGACTCTACTTGTTTCATACATAAGTGTTAAGTAGAAATTAACACTCAGCAATTGTTTTAAAAGATGAATCACTGAGCTTTCATCCCTCTGCCTTCTCTCAGGTCTTAGGGAAAGAGCTTAAGGCCACTCAGGGGTCTGGGGACAGTGGTGCCTCCCCACCTGGCCGGCGTGGAGGCGGGGCCAGCAGCAGGCCAGCCAACTCCCCCTGCCGGAACCCTGTGGGTGTCTCTCACCATTTCTGTTTTCTTTGTATCATTCTGTCCCCACAGTTAGGTTGAGTGTGGGCTTCATTACTGCAGTCCAGTTATTAGCAAACATCATTCTTTAGCCAAACCACAGGAAACGAGCAGGATGCGTATAAAAAAAGAATGTTGTTTTCATATATTTGGAATGATATTGAGAGTTTGAGCTTCAACCTACATGTACTTAGGAGTGCGGGCTGGGCAGTGAGCAGCGGTGGGACTGAGCCACCTGCCTTCCTGGAAGATTTCCCAGAGCCCCCTCCTTGGGCTGCTGTGGTGCTCACCCCATGGGCACACATCTCAGCCAGATCCCCTCCCAGGGGGTCCCCAGGCTCAGGCTCTGTGTGTGTTCAGTTATCTCGGAGAGCTGGCACAAAGTCTGTGCCCCCACATCACCTTGTTTGCTACATGAAGACACAAGGTTGAGCTCTGTGCTTCTCTGGATGAGATATAGAAAACCATAGCATATTCAAGAACCCTTCCCCCAAACTGGGTGGGGTGAAGGGATAAGCTAGTGCCATCCCTACCTCACTGGCCCTGTGACTCCCCCTCACCCAGTGCCTGTGGGCCACCCTGCACCCACCCTCCTTTCTGGAAAGGAACGAAGAGCAGGCCATGGCTTTCTCATCCCGTGCCCACGAGCTGCTGAGTAGAAGCTTTAGACACTCGTCCCTGCGTTGCCCATCACTGGAAGGACGTGTCCAGCAGCACCTTCCCAGGCAGCGCTAATGAAACCCCTTCTTGTCTCCACAGTGAGAACGATGCCTCGTCTGAGAATGAGCAGCTGCTGAGTCGGAGCATGGACAGCGATGAGGAGCCCGCCACCGACAAGCAGGGCTCCCCAGAGCTGTGCCTGCTGTCGCTGGTCCACCTGGCCAGGGAGAAGGCGGCCACCACCCCCAAGTCAGCCGGGGTGAGGCTCTGGCAGTCCATGCTCACACCTTGTGATTCACTGTGGGGCTGAGTAACACCCAGGAGACACGAGCCCCTTCTCCAATGAGTCTGCTGTGGGGCACGGCGTTACTCCCACCACCCAAGTTAGCGAATGCAGCTGCAGTGACAGATTTAAAGCAAAATATTATAAAAATAGAAAACTTATTTCTCTTATGTAACTTCATAGAAGACAAATAAGCAAAGGCAAAAAGTTAAAATTGCTTGGAATGCTATAGGACTGAAAAAAACTGTATAAACATACTGCCTATATCCAACCACACATATAATAGTTAAAAATAACTATTTATAATATGGCTATATGAATACATAGTTATATACTATATGAATGCATAGCTATCCTATATAATAAAGAATGAATATGCAAATTGACTGTCACTACAGTCAATTTGCACCCACAGCTGAGGTTAAGTTTCCATAACGAGCCTTAAGGAGCAATCAGCAGGGACCTGAGGCTGCTCGCCCACCCACCTCCTGCATGGGGCTTGACAGGAGACCTCAGGCTGCTCCCCCTGCGCTGGCACCAGGCCAGAGGAACTCAGGCTGCACCCTCTTCCTTGGTGCCAGGACGGGGGACCTCAGGCCATGCCCCCCCCCAGTCCCAGGCCAGGGGACCTCAGGCTGTGCCCCCCACCCCAGCACCAGGCCAGGGGACCTCAGGCTGTGCCCCCTGCCCCAGTGCCAGGCTGCGGGATCACAGGCCACTCCCTCCACCCACCAGGGCTTGATGGGGGACCTCAGGCCGTGCCCCCCTGCCCTGGCACCCAGGGAACCTGAAGCTGCACCCCCCCACCTGGCAGGGCTTGACAGGGTGGGACCAGCTGGGTCTGGATCTAGCCCAATGAAGGGGGGCTGTCCAGGTTTGGGTCTTGAACGATTTTGAGGTGCATGTGGGTGGTTGAAGACTTGACTCTGGGTTCCATGGTGCACCCCAGACTCTGACAGGAGGAAGATTTTCACATATGTTTTACTAATTTTCTTTAATCTCTGACACTTCTATTATAGAGAAAGGGCAAATAGCAATATTTAAATATTTCCTCTAATCCCCCCTTTTTTAAAATATATTTTATTGATTTTTTACAGAGAGGAAGGGAGAGAGATAGAAAGTTAGAAACATCCATGAGAGAGAAACATCAATTTAGCTGCCTCCTGCACACTCCCCATTGGGGATGTGCCCGCATCCAAGGTACATGCCCTTGACCGGAATCAAACCTGGGACCCTTCAGTCCGCAGCCCGACGCTCCAGCCACTGAGCCAAACTGGTTAGGGCTAATTAATCCCCTTTTAATGTGCACGAATTTTGTGCACTGGGCCACTAGTATACTATAGGAACAAATAGCTGTGTACTATCTGACCACATAGCCATATATTGACATAGCATGCACATTTTCATGTAAAAATGCCCACATGATTTGTCATCTGAGGCAGGCCACCTGGAAAGTGCCATGGACAAGTGTGGGGCTGCCTGCCCCAGGCTGCCTGAGAGTCTAGCATCCAAGCCTCAGGGTAGCTATGTTGCTAGGCAGTGCTGCCATTGGTAAAAGCATCCCTATTGACAGACTGGATCGGGCCTGGGTTCTGACAGAGACATCATGGCTGTCCAGTTCAGTGACCTCTGCAGTGGGGCCTGTCACTTGCTGA
The DNA here is from genome assembly GCA_004026665.1 of Murina feae. Taxonomy (NCBI): domain Eukaryota; kingdom Metazoa; phylum Chordata; class Mammalia; order Chiroptera; family Vespertilionidae; genus Murina; species Murina feae. The sequence goes on along the minus strand of PVJC01004181.1, from coordinate 23,301 downwards.
ACCCTGAAGGCCTAGGGAGTGATTATGAGGGGCCTTTTAAGCGGGGCCAGTTCTATACCTGCCCATTATGGGCCTCATCTCTTAGCTGCCTGCTGGCAAGCTGAGGTCCCTGGCATTTATCCTACAAATAGACCAGTGCACATGTGGCCTCTGGTTGTCTTGTGAGCTTATGCCCAGTGAGCCTACGAAACCCACTCGTGGGCAGGAAGAGTGCTCGAGTTGCACAGCCCAGAGGAAGGCTTTCTCTCTGAATTATGGATAAGATGTTCATGTGAGGACTTGATTCAGCATTTCTAGCTGGAAATTAGGGGATAGTGGCTATCTGCCAACACTGAGATGGAAAACTTGATTCATTGTTTTCTACTATTCCCTCCTTTCTGAAAATTAACATTCTCTGAACTATTTTTATAGATTCAAAGTCGAAGGAAAAAGATACTGGATGTGTATGCCAACGTGTGTGGAGTTGTCGAAGGTGAGCATAGGAGGACTGTCCAGGGGGACACTCACCCAGGTCTTGCTTCCCAACCGCTGGTGCGAGGAGAGGGCTCTGACAGGAGTCCTGGTGCTCTGGGGGAGGGCCTGAGAAAAGTCACCCAGCCAACTTGTCATGCTCCTCATCAGAAGTGCTGGCGGAACTGATTCAGGTGGAGGAACATGGAATTTGATTCCAAGCTATGTTAACACCTTTCCCCAGCATTTCCCTTCAGGCCAAAGAGCCAGCATTCCCCCAGTGCAGGGTCTAGCTGAGGGGCACATGGAGTCAGGACGCCCAGTTGCTCTCTTGAGAGCAGGGGTGGAAAGGCTAGGTGTCCTCTCATGCCCCACATACTGTCTCTTGTTGGCATTATCATCTCCAAAATCTTTGATAAACATCAGTTATCCAAAATGTGATAGCCGTCCTTCCCTTCCCACTCACTTGTGGTTTGTGGCACTCTCCCCTCGTAAAGATGTCTCCTAAGCAAATTGAGTCAGACTGCCTTACTAACTGCAGTTCAGGGTGTAGGCAAGATTGAGTTTATATTCTGACTAGAGGCCTGGTGCACGGAATTCGTGCACTTGGGGGGGTCCCCCAGCTGGGCCTGAGCCCTCTCGCAGTCTGGGAGCCCTTGTGGGGGATGTCCAATATCAGGTTTAGGGGAGCGGGCCTAAGCCGGCAGTCAGACATCCTTAGCACTACTGAGGAGGCAGGAGAGGCTCCCATCACTGCTGCTGCGCTCACCCTTGTGAGCCTGGCTTCTGGCTGAGTGGCGCTCGCACACTGACCACCAGGGGACAGCTCCTGTATTGAGTGTCTGCACCCTGGTGGTCAATGCGCGTCATAGTGACCAGTCATTCTGCCGCTTGGTCGATTTGCATATTAGCCTTCTATTATATAAGATTATATTTCTATCTGAAACCAGAATCCACACTCCCAATTTCTTTCAAATGAAGTTTCTATATTACCATCTTGTCTCCCAGGAGATAAAACTCTCATCACTGAATTTAAGGGTGGGGGGGCGGTTGTTCCCCAGTTTCATCAGGCCACTTGGTTTTGTCTCACTGGCCCCCTCCATGGACTTCCCCATCTGGCCCAGGCAGAAGGAGTGTAGCCTGGTACCCACTCATTTCTCCACTTGGGCCGAGCCCAGCACACTGAACCCAGGGCAGGTCAGAAATAACTCCTGAGGTTGAATCCAGGGGGCCAAGAATTCTACTCAGCTGTGGCTGAAATGCAGCCTCTCTCATAAAGTCATGCCCCAGGCCAGCCTGTATGTGGCTGGGAGTCATCAGCTGCCCAGTGGAGGATGGTCTGAGATTTGCATTCTATCACCCAGGAAAGCTCTTCTCCGCTACAACAATGTCTTTGTTTTAAGAGCCGAGACCCCTAAAATTAAATTAATTTTAGGAAAGAGGAGCTCCTCCAGTAAGACTAGGAGGGTGAAGGGCTTGGAGCCCTGTGTACTCAACTACCCTCTCATGTGCCTACGGTGCCCATGGTGCCACTGAGAACCTTAGACCAGCAGTGCCCAGCCTTGAGTGAACATTAGCCCCTTGAAGAGTCTTACACTTGCTCCCTCTACTCACCTGCCCCAAGACCCTGATGTAATTAGTCTGGGGTGAGCCTCAGGCATCAGTGTCTTTTGTTGTGTTTTTAAACTTCTCCTTTTGAGATCATCATATTGGTAAGAGATAATACAGAGAGGTCATGTGATATTCTTTATCCAGTTTCTCCCAATGGTAACATCTTGCCAGGCCATCCCTACAGTCACAACCGGGATGTCGACATGGATGCACTGAAGACAGCCCACAAGGATATCTCGGCTTGCCCTTTTATAGCCACACTCTCTTCCTAGCTACCCCACCCCCTGGCGGCCACTAATTTGTGCTTTATTTCTATAGTTTTGTAATTTCAAAATTGTTATATAAGTGGAATCATACACTACTGTAACCTCTTGCAAATGTCTTTTTTCACTAAGCATAATTCATTGGAGATGCATCCAGATCGGTGCATGTGTTGTAGTTTGTTTCTTTTTATTCCTAACTAGTGGTCTGTGTTAAGGATGTGCCACAATTTGTTTAATCACCCATTCATCCATTTAAGAACATCTTGGTTGTTTCCAGTTTGGGGCCATTACAAATAAAGCTGCTGTAAATATTCATGTAGAGGGTTTTATGTGAACATAATTCATTATTTCTCTGGGATAAATGCCCAGAATTGTTGGGTGGTATAGTAGATTAGTGCTTTTTAAAACTGGCAAACGACTTTCAAAATGGCTGTATCATTTAATTATTACTAGCAATGTATGAGTGATCCAGTTTCTCCACATCCTTGCCACATTTGGTGGTGTTATTATTTTTTTATTTCAGTCATTCTGCTGTGTGTCTTTGATATCTCATTATGGTTTTTATTTGTATTTCGTTAATGTTTGAGCATCTTTTCATAGGCTTGTCATCTGTATGACTCTTTGGTGAAATGTTTCTTCATGTCTTTTGCCCATCTTTCAGTTGAATTGTGTGATTTTTTTTTTCTGTTGAGTTTTGGGAGTTTTTCAATGTATTCTAGATACTAGCCCTTTGATGGATTTGTGATTTGCAAATATTTTCTCCACTTTGTATCTTGTCTTTTCATTCTTTTAATAGAGTCTTTCACAGAGCAAAGTTTTAAATTTTGATAAGTCATATTTATCATTTTCCTTTTATAGATTGCTTTTGGTACCAAAGCTAAGAGCACTTTGCCTAGTTCTAGATCCCAATGACTTTTTTTCCTAAAAGTTTTTAATTTTGCCCTTAAGTCCATGAGCATTTGGAGTTAATTTTCACATAATATGAGACTTATGTGAAACTTAGGTTTAGTTTTGTTTTTTTCTCCTACATGTTCACTTCTTCCTGCAGCATTTATTAAAAAGACTATCTTTCTCCATTGAATTGCTTTTGCACCTTTGTCAAAAATCAGCTTGGGCATACTTGTGTGGGTGTATTTTCTGGGGTTCTCTGTTCTTTTTCATTGATCTGTGTGTCTATTCCTCTGCCAAAATCACATAATCTTGATTCCCATCTCATATATATATATATATATATACACACACACACACACACACTAGTAGCCCGTTGCAGAAAGATTCCTGCAAGAATAGGGTTTCCTTGTGTCCATTGATTATTCTCCTATGCATGCATGCAAGTCTTTCAGTTGATCTCTTAATTCCCCCCCAACCATCCCCAGCCTTCCAGCTGTAGGATGAAGAAACTGGGGGTTAGGGAGGTGGGGGGGGAAGGACAAGGGGAAAAAAATTGGAGATCTATATATCATTTGTTGTAATACTTATCTATCATTTGTTGTAATACTTTAAGCAATAAAAAAAATAAAAATAAAAATAAATAAAATAAAAAAAATAGGGTTTCCTGAGCCAGAGCAAAGCAGAGAAAGGAGTGAAGCCCGCCTCAGCTCCCGTCTCTGCTGCCTCGGCTCCCTCCCTCCCCCTGCTTCTCCCTCCCTTCTTCACCGTCTCTGCTGCCTCGACTCCATTCCCTTCTCCACCACTTGGCTCCCCTTCTGCAGCACTTGGCTTCCTTCTACGCTGTCTTTAGTCTTCACTCTCCTGTGTATGCAAATTAACCACCATATTTGATGAGTTAATTTGCATACAGCCGCTCTGATTGGCTGGTGGGCATGGTTTGACTGGTGGGCGTGTCTTAGGTGTCTCCAAGTGATGGTTAATTTGAATATTACTCTTTTATTAGAGTAGATAAATAAGCTACTGGAATGACTGGAATGCCCAGAATGACCAGTTGCTATGACACACTGTATTGACCACCACGGGGCAGATCCTCAACACAGGAGCTGCCCCTGGTGGTCAATGCACTCCCTCATCCAACCTCCCTTGGTTCCTCTCCCTGGCCCCTGGGCTAGGATTGGGAACCAGAGGTGGGTGGCAGCAGACTCGAACCCTTTCCTAGGGAGGCTGAGGACTGGCTCCCTCCTTGGGGCCAGCGGCCAACCCCTCTTGCCCCGATCCTCCCCCTGGCCAACAGGCTCCAATCAGCCTGCTGCCCACCTGCTGTGGTGGCAGCACTACCAGACGTAAGGGAAGGAGGAGATGGGGAGGCAGGGAACCACATGGTGGTAGGGCACTAAAGATGGCAGCATCAGTGTCCAGTGTCAGTTCCTTTCATTTCCAGCCCAGCGACCATCCCCTCCTCGCTGGCCCCTGATCGGCCTGGCCCCGATCAGCCCTGATTGCCAGCCAGGCCCAGGGACTCCACCCATGCACTGGGCCTCTAGTATTTATAAGTCTTAAAATCAGACAGACTAATTGTTCCCACTTTATTCTTTTTTCTTTATTGTTTTAGCTATTCTAGTTCCTATGCCTTTCCATATAAATTTCCATATAAAGTTATTCCTATATCTACAAAATATTTTGGTGGGGTTTTGGTAGGAATTGCAGCAAACCTGTATACCAAGGTTTGGGAAATTTGACATCTATACTATCTAAACCATGAAAATGGTATGTCTCTTCATTTATTTAGATTTTCTTTTATTCCTTTCACCAGCATTATATAGTTTTCTGAATACAAGTTCTGTACCTATTTTGCTAGATTTATACCTAAGTATTTTATTTATTTTTGAATGATTATAAATGATGTTTTACTTTAATTTCAGTGTCTGTTTTAATTGCTAGTATATAGAAATATAATTGATTTTTGTATGTCTACCTTATATCCTGAGGCCTTGCTGAAGTCACTTATAAGGTTTGGTTCTCTGGTAGATTCCTAGATAATCACATCTGCAGATGGGGACAATTTGATTTCCTTTTCCAATCGGTATGCCTCTTCCTGCCTCATCGCACTGGCTGTAACTTCAGTCCTATGTGACTAAGAATGAGAAGAGCACACATCCTTGCCTTGTTCCTGATCTTGAAGGGAAAGCTCTCACTTTTTCACCATTAAGTGTAACATTAGCCTACACTGTTTTTTGTTTGTTTGTAAATTAATTTTGTGAATAGATTACATTATTTCTTAAATATTGGATCAGTCTTGTATCCCTGGAATAAAGCCCACTCTTAAGAATATAATTCTTTTAATATATTGTTGAATTCTATTGTCTAATCTTTTTTTTTTATTATTCCTTTATTGATTTCAGAGAGGAAGGGAGGAGAGAGAGAAACATCAATGATGAGAAAGAATCACGATCAGCTGCCTGCTGCACACCTCGCACTGGGGATCGAGTCTGAAACCCAGGCAATGCCCTTGGCTGGAATCGAGCTCAGGACCCTCCATTCCTCAGGCTGACGCTCTATCCCCTGAGCCAAGTCAGTCAGGGCTATTGGCTAATCTTTTGTTAAGGATTTTGCATCTACTAGTACATTCAGGAGGGATATTGATCTGTAGTGTTCTTTTTTTCTTTTTTTCTTTTTTTCTTTTTTTTTTTTTTTTTTTTTTTTTTTTTTTTTTTTTTTTTTGTACTGGTATCAAGCTAATACTAGTTTCATAGAATAAGCTGGGGAATTTTTCCTCCTTTTCTATTTTCCAGATTTTATGTAGAATTAGTGTTATTTCTTTGAATTTGGTAGAGTTCTCCAATGGAACAATGTAAATCTATAGATTTTTCGGGGGGGGGGTAGTGGTTTTTAAAACTACAATTGTACTTCTTTAATCATGATAAGGCTGTTCAAATTATCTACTTCAAGCTGGGTGAGTGGTGGTAGTTTATGCTTTTTGAAGAATTGTTCCATTTCATCTAAATTGTCAAATTTATATGTGTATTTCCTTATTATTTTTTTGATGTCTTCAGGGTCTGTAGTGATATGCTCAATTGCTTGATATTGATAATTTGTGTCATATTTCTTTAATTTTTTCTTTAAAAATCTTACTAGAGATTAGTCCATTTTGTTGATCTTTTCAAAGAATTGGCTGGCTCTTTTCAAGTTTAGCTCTATTGTTTTTCTTTTTTCAATTGCATTGATTCGTGCTCTTATCTTTATTATAGCTTTCTTTCTGTTTATTTTGGGTATATTTTGCTACTCTTTTTCTAGATGCTTGAGATGGAAGCTTAGATTATTGATTTGAGATTTTTTTCTTTCATATTATATGTATTTTATGTATTTTGTAACATCTATTCCTCTCATATTGCTGTAGGTGTGTTCTAAAAATTTTGATATGTTGTATTTTCATTTTAAATTATTTTTTAAATTTCCTTTCAGATTTCTGTTTTGACTTCTGGATTATTTAGAAGTGTTTGTTTTGTCCTCATAGCACACCAAATGCATTAACAGTGGTGCAAGACAGAGGTCAGGTGAACAGCGGAGCTCGCAGATTGCAGTGGGAGGTCAGCACTGTGGAGTTATTCCCAATGCCAGTGGCTCTCCTCAAGGAGGGAGGCAGGATACAGAGCAGAAAGTGACTGCCAGTGACCCTTTCCAACCTGGGAAGCACCAATAGTTTTTGGTTCTGGAACCTCCCAGAAAGATTAGGACCCCTACATCTTTCCTCCCTCACCCCCACATACAAACCAATCTTCTTAGAACAGAAAGTCAAGGAAGCTGGCAGAAACCTAATTAAGCCGTGTTTCTGCATTTGAAAAATAAACCATGTCTATAAATGCATTAACTCCATGGGTAAATAAATGTAATGAACCAAATTCAATCTCTGCTTTTAAAAAAAGTGTGTTGTTTAATTTCCAAATGTGTGTGAAGATTTTCCTGTTATCTTTCTGTTATTGACTTATAGTTTGAGTTCATTGTGAGAATACATTCTGCATACAGTTTCAGTTGCTTTAAATTCTTTTGTTGAAGTATAAGACCTGCACTTGAAAAGAATGTATATTCTATTATTATTGGTTGGAGTGTTCTGTAAATGTTGATTGGATTGTTTTGGTTAATGGTGTGGTTAAGTTCTATATTGTAATTATTCTACCAGTTACTGAGGCAGAGGGGTTGAGGTTTCCAACTATAATTGTGAATTTGTATATTTATTCTTTTAGTTCTGCCAGCTGTTATTTCAAATCTTTGGGCCTCTGTTGTTTGATGCATGCACATATAGGATTGCTCTGTCTTCTTTCTGAATAGATCCTTTTATCATTAAATTATGTCCCTCCATGTCTCTGATAATTTCCTCTGTTCTGAAGTCTACTTTATCTGCTGTGATAGCCACTTCTGCTTTTCTTTTATTAATGTTTACATGATATATATTTTTCCATTATGTCCACAGTGTTTTACTTTACTAGCTTCGGTGATGTATATAAACCTTACCTCCTTATGTAATTTCTGTTTATAGTTGTCTTACATATTTCCTCTACATGTAGTTAGAACCACATCCGTTGCATCAATTTAAAATAATAATTCAGAAAACTTAAAAAGAAAAGAAAGCCTATTATATTTACTCAAATTATGCTTACTGTGTTCTTTTCTGATGTTCCAAGGTTTATTCTTTTATCATTTCCTTTTTGTTTAGGGACTTCCTTTAGTCATTCTTTTAGGGTAGCTTTAGTAGTGACAAATTCCTTTAGTTTTTCTTTATCTTCAGAATGTCTTGATTTTGCCTTCATTCTTAAAGGATATTTTCACTGGGTATATGATACTGGGTTGACAGCTCTTTTCTTTTATTACTGGAAAATACTGTGCCACTTTCCCTTGCTTCCAGATTTCTGTTCAGAAACCCACTGTCATTCTAATTGCTTTTTCCTGTAGGTAAGGTGTGGCTTATCTCTGGCTGCATTTAAGACTTTCTGGTCTTTAGTTTTCAGAAGTCTATTTATGATGTGTCTGGAAATGACTTCCCTTGAGTTTATCCTGTTTGGAGTTTTCTCAGATTTTTTAATCTGTAGGCTTTTGTTTCTTTCCAAGTTTGGAAGTTTTCAACCATTATTAATTCTTTAAGCACCACTTTACTTCTCCTTACTGAGGGCTCCATGAAACAAATGTGAGACTTTTTGTCACAACATCACAGGTTCCTAGGGCTTTGTGTTTTTCAGTTTATTTTATCTCTGTTGTTCAGATTCAGTAATTTCCATTCTATTACCCAGTTCACTAATTCTTTTCTCTGTCTTTATTCTGCCATTGAACATATCTAATGAGTTTTCTATTTTTTTGGTTTATATTTTCTATCTTTTGCTTTATGTTTTCTATCTTTTGCTTTCAATATTTTTTATTTATTTCAAGCCTGTTTGAAATTACTTTTAACACATTTTTATCATGATTTACTTAAAAACTTTGTCAGATAATTTTAGCATATCTTATGTCAGTGTTGGCATCTATTGGTTGTACTTTTTTTTCATTGATTTTGTCATATTTCTGATTCTTGGTATAATGAGTGAGTGTCTATTGAAACCTAGAGTTTTATGTCATGTTATAAGACTCTGGATCTTACTTACGCCTTCTATTGTAACTGGCTTCCTGTGATGTCTCTGTGGTAGGGGAAGGGGTGCCACCTTGTTACTGGCAGGTGTGGTGTAGGTAGATATTCAAGTTCCCACTCAGCCTTATTTGACATCCAAGTGTTGGCTCCTTTTTATTGCTGGTTTGGGAGTGGGAATCTGTTTCCCCAAGTGGTCTCTACTGATACAAGGGAGTTGAGGGGCTTGTTACCAGCTGATAATAAGAAAGTCCAGTCTTCCTATTTAGCCTTCCCTAACACTACCTGGTGCAGGATGGTAGCCAGACTCCTCAGTCAGCCTCTGTTGGCCTTGGTGGTGGTGGAACCATAGTTTTTCTGTGTTGTTCAACTGCAATAAAACATTATTGTCTAAATTTTTTCTTCTTGCTAAGCTTCTCTTTTCTTAGTGCTTTAATTAGAGAGAACAGGCTTTTATTGAAGGTCTTTGTTATTGTTGGAATTTGGATTGCTGAACTCTTCAGCTCCATGATTTGGATGATGAGGCAAAAGAAAACCCAAGGAACTCAGCACTGTATCATTGCCCCAGTCCTGAGGTCTTGGGCAATCATTTTTTTCTCTACTTTCTAGAATCCTTTTATGTTTGTGATATACATAGTGCCAGGGGTTTTAGCTCTACTTACCCAGAGAAATATTCCATCTTCCAGAAGTGGCAACACATCAATTTTTTTTTTAATGATTCTAAGTGAATCTAATGTATTGCAAAGTCTGTGAACCACTGAGTTGGCTCAGATTTCTCAAACACCAAGTTTGGTCTGTGTTTGAGAGCACCTTTCATAAAGGTGACTACTATCCCCATAAAGGGACATGGTACTATCCGTTTGACTTCCTTCCTGGCGCAGGTCCAAGTATGCAGGGTTACTCAACTAAGAGTAGCCTGTATGGAAGGCTTTGGTGACTGCTGAAAATGATGTCGAGAGGATAACTGTTATAGTCAATATGGTTATGGTAGTTATTTTCTTAGGAAGAGAAAGGCTATTAATGAGGTTGAAGTTTATGATAAGACATCTCATGTGGCTGCCAAAGTCTTGTGTACTGTTTGCCTTAAGCTATGCATTTATTTTGAGTGGTTTTCTGTATCTGTGTTTTATTTTACATATTTTTAAAAGGTTTAAAAATAATTTTAATAGTGTTGTCTTCTGGTGACTGCCATCTGCAGTATCTGACTGTGGCCCTTCCTCTCCACAGGCCTCAGCCCTACGGAGCTGCCATTTGATTGCCTTGAGAAGACCAGCCGAATGCTCAGCTCTACATACAATTCTGAGAAGGCAGTTGTGAAAACGTGGCGCCACCTTGCAGAGAGCTTTGGACTAAAGAGGGACGAGATTGGGGGCATGACAGATGGCATGCAGCTCTTTGATCGCATCAGCACAGCAGGTTACAGCATCCCAGAGCTGCTCACAAAATTGGTGCAGATAGAACGGCTGGATGCTGTGGAGTCCTTGTGTGCGGACATACTGGAGTGGGCCTGCGTTGTACCACCTGCCTCCCAGCTGCCCACCACATCCTGAAGAGCATGCCTGTGGAACGTTCTTTTTGGGATGCACCAAGGATCTAAGGAGAGCTCAGGATCTAATGACTCCAGAGCTGTGGGTGATGCTAACAGATAGCCAAGGATCAAGGGTATGTTACCAGAGTATGCCTTAGGCTTTTTCAAGGAATAAGAGGAAATGAGGCCATCTTCCACTCTAACTAAAGATAAAAGACTAAAGCTAGGATACTCCCCGCTACCCACCTGCAGCTCACCAGATAGAATAAATATTTATTCAGCTAGCCCACTCACCATGAACTTGTTTAGGGGATATTGCTGGGTACTCAAGTGAGCCAAACAATGTGGGGATGACAGAGGTGAAGAATCTGGTCCCTGTTTAAGAAGTTTACAACCCAGGGAGAGACAGAGACATGTCCACAGCCCCTTTGCTAGAAGATATCAAAAAATCTGAATGAGGGGATTCTAAGAAAATGTAATAAAAGTTCTGAGAGAGATCGATGGCTTCCCACTGAGGTGGTGAAGGCGGAATTCTTATGAGGAAGGCAGCTTGGGAGTTTGGTAAAATGGCTACAAAATGCAGACACCCCCTGCGTGTATCGTTTCCGGATCAATACAAGTGATTTCATAGAATGATGTTGCCTCTTCCTGAGACCATCGTATTCCCGCAGCCATCTGGTCACTAGTGGGAGAACTCGCTCTGGAGCCTGCTTTACATCACTGACGAGCAAGGCATGTGTCTGTCCAATCCAGGAGGCTTGTGCAGTAGTCAGTTTTATTTACTGCATGCGTTCTAGGTCTGGGGACCCAGTTGTTTTTTATTACACGCGAATTGCCTTCCAACTCTCATTTTCAGTCAGATTTGACCCTGTGGGGTCATCGGTGCTCAAAAGACACACCATTTATATGTCAGGGTATTTTTGCTTCAAAGAGAAATAGGTGGTAACGGCTTAAAAAGGGAAATGATTACTTCCTAACAAGTGCAGCCACACACAACTCTTGATTTCCAGAGAGTCTGAGACTTGTGCGTGAGTTACATGACGTCAGGGAAAGGAGAGCCTCCCTGTGCAGAGAGAGCCTGGGCTTGGTGCCCAGGAGCCTGGTTCTAACTGTGCCATCATGGGTCCTTTTCTTCTTCTGCAAATAAGAGACCAGTGTGTGATTCTATAATCACAGGGAAAGTAAGGTTCAAATAAGCAAAAAGAAAGTGGAGCTATAGGAAATGCCAGGCCTCTGAGGTGCTCCATGGAAGTCAATACAGTGTGAGTCACCAAGTAAAATGGGAATAAAAACAACAAAAAACAAACCCGCAGATTTCAGGTTTTCACAGCAACTGCAATTGCTTGGTGTAAGTCAGAAATGAAGTTAATAAACTGGCATTGTTTCTGGCAGATTCTCTTACTGCATCTGTAATTGTAAAGAGTTGGAGAGCAGGGTGAGGATCACACCAAGGGCTTGTTTGGAGCTCACTGCTGAGCTCCCTAAGAATAGGTCTGACTGTGCTTGTTACTAAATTAAAACCAGCCTTTCACTTACAAAGCAACGCTTCTAAAATTTCAAGTTGCATGACTGAGCAAATCTTTTGGAGGTGGAAATCAGTCTTATGTTTAAAGCCAACAAACTATTTCCCACCAATGAATGTAGAACATGCTGTGACGGAATCATAATGAATATTTAATATCATCATTTACTATGTCTGTTTGCTGCTGTTTGCCAGAACCTATTTGATATATTCTGCAAGCTAAATATGCCACAGCGAAACGTAATTACCCTTAACAATTCCTCCTGAAGTCCTGGGTGCCCCATCCCCTGCTTTGTGATAACGATGATGAGAGTCTCCCCCTTAATCAGAATGCATATGTCACATGTGAAGAGCATGCATTTCTAAGATAATAGTTTGCAGCTTCCTTAGAACAACATTTACAGTAAAGGAGCAGGGATGGCTGTTCTCTGCCCCCTCCCTACACACACATATACACATGCGCACACACGCACACATGCACACATGCACACACGCACACATGCACTTGTGAGTGGGGAGAAGAGTTCCCTCTTCCCCATCCACTGTTGAATTCTGGGGCCAGAGGTCAACCAGCATCAGATCATGTTTTATTGACTTAACCTGCCATTTCTAGGGAGCTAGTTACACATTTCTTTGTCATTTACTTATTTGGAGACAAATCCAAAAAATGTTTACTCTGATAAGCTTTGGCCTGCATATGGAATTCAAATCAATGAGACCATATGATTATTTCTGGCTAAAGCTGGGACTCCACCCTGACATTTGTGTGGAGACAGTCATTATTTTGCTATATGCAAAAATATTTAGACAACACCCCAGGCTAGAGCTGTGGCCTGTAGCTAATGAAGTCTTAATTGTCAATTTTTTGTCTAATTTTGTATACGTAACTTATTATATTTTACAGTTTCAATAAACAAACTAATAAAAAGGAGAGCTACAGGCTGCCCACTGTGAGTTCTTTGGGAGGGACCTTTGGGTGAGTGGAGAAGATTCTGACTTATCTGCTCCTGGTTACTGCTCTGTGTATAACAAATCTGTAGGATTGGGGCCAGCAGTTTGAAATGCCTGGACTGTTATGACCTGAGCCATTCACTCAACAAAAGTAAGCATTGCAATGCGATCATGTGAAAAACACTTGGAGCACTGCTTTCCCAGTTGCCATCATCACTATATAAGGCGTTGATTCACTTAATTACAGCTATGGAATAGACCGCCCCGACATTCAGTGGCTTAAGCCAACAATATATATTTTTTAATGTTTCCATTGATTTTAGAAAGAGAGGAATGGGGAGGCATAGAAACATAGATGAGAGAAAAACCTTGATCTGCTGCCTCCCACATGCCTCCACTGGGGGAGGAGGGTAGAACTTGCATTCTAGGCATGTGCCCCAACCAGGAACCCTCCTAGTTCATGGGTCGATGCTCAGCCACTGAGCCGCACTGGCCAGGCAACAATCATTTGGTTATTACAATTCAGGGGTCAGTAAGCGTTCTAGCTGACGTAGGTTGTGCTAAGGTGGTTATGGCTCAGCTGGGACCTCTGCCTGCCGGAATACTTTCACTGGGATAGTTCTACTCCATTGTTGCTCCTACTCCTCCTCAAACCAGTCATCTAGCCAAGGCCTTCATCAGGGCAATGAGAGGAGCTCGAGAGTGAACGGACACAGAGTTTTCTCAGGCCTGTGCTCAGAACTGGCACGCCATCACCTCCAGCTTATTCTGTTGGCCAAAACAAGTCATTTGGCTAACCCAGAGTCCAGGTGGGGAAATAGACCCCATACTTAGCTGAATGAACAACTGTAAGGTTGAAGAGTGAAATGTCAAAAATTAGGACAGATGATGCAAATGTCCACAGGTATATTAGTTTCCTACAGCTGCTGTAACAAATTACTACAAACCTAATAGTTTAAGACAACACGAATTTATGATCTTATCATTCTGGAGGCCAAAAGTCCTAAAATCAAGTTTAAAGGAGGATTGTGTTCCTCGTGGAGACATTAGCAAATGAATCTGTTTCCTTGACTTTGCTAACTCGGAGTCCATTTGTGCTCCTTGGATGATCCTCTCTTCCACCTCCCAAGCCAGCAATTACACTGCTTCCACTGCTGCTTCCATCACCACACCTCCTTCTCTGACTCCAAATGCTGCATTCCTTGTTCCTTTACAAGAATGATGAGTCAGGAATGTACCATCTTAAAATCCTTAATATAATCACCACTGCAAAGACCCTTTGCCACATAAGATCACTTATCCACAGCTGCTGGAACCTAGGAGACGGACATGTTGGAAGGGCCATCCTTCTGCCAATGACAGTATGTAATGGCTGTGGAACATAGTGTTGTAACCACAATAGTGAGTGTGCAAGTGACTCTGAAATATAACAATGTAACACCAATAGTGAGTGTGTAAGTGACTCTGGAATACAATGCAACACCAGTAGTGAGTGTCTAAGTGACTCTGGAATATAACAGTGTAACGACAGTGAGTGTGTAAGTGACTCTAGAATACAATGTAACACAATTAGTGAGTGTGTAAGTGACTCTGGAATATAACAATGTAACGACAGTGAGTGTGTAAGTGATTCTGGAATACAACAATGTAACACCAACACTGAGTGTGTAAGTGACTGTGGAATATGACAATGTCACTCCGCAGAGGAAGCACAGTGAAGGTAGACTGTCCAGCAGGGTCTATCTATTGTGTGGCTGAAATGTCAACTACTCAGTGGCTGCCTTCCTTCTAGGACAGAGAAATGGACTGTGCTGCAGGCCTCAGCAGCAGCTTTCTCCTTTCCTGATTGGGTGAGCTCTGCTTTCCTCCACTTTCATCCTCAGTTGCCCAGAGCAGATGTGGCAGAGTCACCTGGGTCCCCAGTTTCAATTGGAGAACATCCGTTTCTAGTGAACCTAAATGAGCTATTGACTTTGTAATGAACCAACGGGTAATGAGTATTTTGCTGCTTTGGTCAATGCATCAGGGCCCTTCAAATATATAGTGCATTTCTCAGTAGAAAACTAAAATCCTGGCACCTCTTCTATTAGAGTGGCTGGTGACATGGGTCATAAAAGAAATCACAAAGAAGAAAAAAAGTAGTAAGGAAATTTACTTTCCAAAGGTGGAAAGGGCCAGGTGCTGCTGGAGCAATGCGAGTCGTGAGGAAAGGACCACTTGGGCTTTTAAAGAGTAAGTAGTTGCTGTTGTAGAACAATATGGAAGGAAGGGGGGTGTTAGTTTAGAGGTTCAGCTGTAACAAGATGCTGGCAAAAGTTATAGTTGAAAAGTTATAGTTGTTTGGTTTTCAGGAGGTGGTCAGGCGGATGTACTGAGACTGGCACATCAGCATTTTCTCATGCCTGTGAAACAAGCTTAGAACAAAAGCTATGAAGAGTTCAAAGGGGAGGCCAGTTTGAAAGGGAGAGGGAAGGGCAGGGGAGAGGAGGAGGAATACTAATTCCACTTCTCATTACCAGAGACTACTCAGGATGAGTCATCCTGAGGCTGTTAAAACGTCAGAGAGGAAGGGGACAAGGAGGGCAGCCTTCTCTCATCCTGCTATGTACACAGGAGACAAGGGTCTTAGGGTTTAATTACCAGGTGCTTCTCATAAATTGTGGAAAAGTCACAACAAAGAAAAGGAAAGGCCTGTTTTCTGTTCTTTCACTTCCCGTATATGATGGAGTGTTTTAGAATCAGGAAAACTTGGAAGTAGCACTTTCGACACAGTGGTTCTCAACCTTCTAGCCCTTTAAAACAGCTCCTCATGTTATGACCCCCAACCATAAAATTATTTTCTTTGCTACTTCATAACTGATGTTGTTACTGTTATGAATCGTAATGTAAATATCTGATATGCAGGACGGTCTTAGGCGACCCTTGTGAAAGGGTCATTTGATTGCCAAGGGGGTTGCAACACACAGGTTGAGAACCACTGCTTTAGAGGGTCAGAGGAGTCTTTCTTAGCTTTCAGCTCCTGATACCTCACGAGGAGCTGAAGTTTTGTAGGTGTTTTTTTTTTTTTTTAAAACCAATGTAGAAATAACCACAGGCAAAATGGAGATATTTGAAAACTGTTTTCTGTGAATTACTACAAAATTGGCCTATCCCTCAAACTAAAAGTTACCTAGTGGTTCCATTTAAACAAGGTTATTCATGTTTTGTTTTGTTTTTATCTTGTTTTCATAATTCTGATCATCATCACTTACACAGGATAACTACTGCACTCAGAGAAATGCTCCTATTCATTCACAGTCACCTGTCTTGGACTTAAGAGAGTTTCAAGCCATTTCTCTATGCTTCATTTTTCTCATCTATAAATGGTAATAGTAATATTATGTTACTTTTAGAATTGTTGAGAGAATTAAATTATGTAATAAATATAAAGCACTTCATCAGACACATGTAAAGTTCTACAAATGTTAGCTATCATTACATTATTATCTAATCTTGACAGGTGTGGAAGCTAATAAACTAACTGCAAAGAATTTTTCAATAACATGTGGGTAGGAAAGATGACTATAAGACTTACAATCATTCCTGCTAGAAGAAATATCAGTGTAAGAGAGAAGGAAGAGGAAGCCAGTCCAACTAGAGAAAGTGGTGGTGCTCAGCATGCCGTTGTCCCTGGTGGTACCATGGGGAAGAGGCAGCAAGATCACCAGAGGGGAAACCATAGACTTCAAACCTGAAAGAGCCGCAGCCTCCAGGCCCTGCAGCTGCCGCCTTGGAGTAACGGCACCCTGCAGGAGGAAAGGTAAAAGGGGCCTCTTATAAAGCAAAAACTGGATTGGTTTTTTGTTTGTTTGTTTTATTTTGGTTTTGGTTTTATTAATCCTCACCTCGGGAAATTTTTTCCATTGATTTTTAGAGAGTGTGGAAGGGAGGGGGAGAGACTAAGAGAGAGAAACATTGATGTGAGAGAGATACATTGATGGCTCACCTCCCACATGCACCCCAACTGGGACCAGGGATGGAGTCTGCAATGGAGCTATGTGCCCTTGACTGGAATCAAGCCTGGGACCCTTCAGTCCGTGGACTGACACTCTAACCACAGAGCAAAACTGGCTAAGGCTGGACTGGGTTTTGAAACCATCTACCTGAGCATACCACAAATAACTGATGTTAAATTATGTTGCTATCTAAGAACAAAGCAAACATCTTTCCAATATCCTGAAATTCAAGGTTTAGCATATAACACAGATAAAAGATTTACTTCAAAACTGCAGCACATCAAAAAACCAAGGCTGCATCACATCTTCTGGAGTTCAAGTTAAAAATGCCTGTAGGCCTTTACTCAGTAAACACTTCAGGACTGATAAAAGAAAATTACCACCATTTGGCCCAGTGGCTCCATTGATGGGAGTGTCATCCTATGGTTTTGATTCCCAATCAGGTCACATACCTAGGTTCTGGGTTCAATCCCCAATTGGGGCCCATTCAGAAGGCAACCAATCTATGTTTCTCTCTCTCCCCTTTCCTTTCTCTCTAGAATCAATACACATCTTCAGGAAAAAAAAGGAGAAGAAGAAGGAGAAGGAGAAGGAGAAGGAGAAGGAGAAGGAGAAGGAGAAGGAGAAGGAGAAGGAGAAGGAGGAGGAGGAGGAGGAGGAGGAGGGGAAGAGGAGGGGGAGGAGGAAAAACAAAGGAAGAAAGAAAGAAAGAAAAAAAGAAAGAAAGAAAGAAAGAAAGAAAGAAAGAAAGAAAGAAAGAAAGAAGTCCTTGATGTTAGTAGGAGATTTTTTTATTTTTCACTTATAGTTGACATGCAATACTATATTAGTTTCAGGTGTACAGCATAGTGTTTAGACATTTATTTAACTTATGAAGTGATCACCCTGATAAGTCTAGTACTGATTTGGCATCATACAAAGTTATTAGAATATTATTGACTAGAGTCCTTATGCTGAACTTTGCATCCTTGTGACTATTTTTGTAACTGCTAATTTGTACTTCTTAATTCCTTCACTTTTTTTCATTCATCTCAGCAGAGGCTGTTAAAATGTAACCCCTCAGAAGTTCTGTGTGGCATCAGAGCCAATTATGGAGAACTGATCTCCAAGGGAACTGACTGTGTGTTAAGTATTTCTTTAATTCCATCAACAACTCATGAGGTAGTTATTTATTTATTTATTTATTTACTTACTTACTAGCGGCCAGCCAGTGCACAAAATTTGTGCATTTGGGGAAGGGGGTCCCTCAGCCCAGCCTGTCCCTTCTCATAGTCCAGGGGCCCTCAGGGGATGTCTGACTGATGGCTTAGGTCCGCTCCCTGAAGGGAGCATGTCTAAGCCAGCAATCAGACATTCTTAGCACTGCCACAGAGGTAGAAGAGGCTCCAGCCACTGCCGCTGCACTTGCCAGCCATGAGCCCAGCATCTGGCTGAGCAGTGCTCCCCCTGTGGGAGCGCACTTACCACCAAGGGTCCCAAAGAGATAAAAAAAGAAAAAAAGAAAAAACATCCTGGAAACAAATGACAATGAAAACACAACTATTCAAAATCTATGGGACACAGTAATGCATTCTTGAGAAGGAAGTTCATAGCTCTACAGCCTTACCTCAAAAAATAAGGAAGAATAATAATAAATTACCTAACCATATAACTCAAAGAGTTAGAAAGAGAGCAACAAGAAAAGCCCAGTGTAAGTAAAAGGAAGGAAATAATAAAGATCAGAGTGGAGATAAATGACATAGATACCAAAAAAAAAAAAAAAAAAAAAAAAAAAAAAAAAAAAAAAAAAAAAAAAAAAAAAAAAAAAAAAAAAAAAAAAAAAAAAAAAAAAGATCAATTAAACCAAGAGCTGGTTCTTTGAAAGGATAAACAAGATTGATGAACCTCTATCCAGACTCACCAAGAAGCAAAGAGAGAGGACACAAATAAACAAAATCATAAATCAAAGAGGCAAAGTAACAACTATCCCACAGAAATACAAACAATTATGAAAAAATACTATGAACAACTCTATTCCAACAAAATGGACAACCTAGATGAAATGGAAATATTCTTGGAAAAATACAAGCTCCCAAAACTCAATCAAGAAGAATAAAAAAAACCTGAATAGGCCAACAACTACTAAAGAAATTGAAACAGTGATAAAAAAAATCTCCCAGCAAACAAAAGTCCTGGTCCAGATGGCTTCACAGAGGAGTTCTACCAAGCATTCAAAGAAGAACTAAAACCTATCCTCCTCAGACTATTCCAAAAAATTCAAGAGGAAGGCACACTTCCAAGCTCTTTCTCCAGCATTACCCTAATTCCAAAAACAAAGACACCACAAAAAAAGAGAACTACAGGCCAATATCCTTGATGAACATAGATGCTAAAATCCTCAACAAAATTCTAGCAAATCGAATTTAGCAATACATTATAAAGATCATACACTATGACCAAGTGGGATTTATTCTGGGGATGCAAGGATGGTACAATATCCACAAATCAATAAATGTGATACATCACATAAACAAATTGAGAGAGAAAAATCACATAATCATATCAATCAATGAAGAAAAAGCATTTGACAAAATCCAACACCCTTTCTTGATAAAAACTCTCAGCAAAGTGTGAATAGGTGGATCATACCTCAACATAATAAAAGCCATATATGACAAATCCACAGTCAACATCATACTCAATGGGCAAAACTAAACTCATTTCCCCTAAAACTGGGAACAAGACAGGGATGCCCATTTTCACCACTCCTGTTCGATATAGTACTGGAAGTGCTAGCCATAGCAATCAGACAAGAATAAGAAATAAAAGCCATCCCAATTGGAAAAGAAGAAGTAAAACTGTCCTTATTCACAGATGACATGATATTATACATAGAAAACCCCAAAGACTCCATTTAAAAACTACTGTACCTAATAAGTGAATTTGGCAAAGTAGCAGGATACAAAATTAACACCCAGAAATCTATGGCTTTTTTATACACCAATAATGAATTCACAGAAAGAGAAGCGGAAAAAAAGAAAAAAAAGAAAAAAAACACAATCCCATTTCACCAAAAAAAAATTAAGATGTCTAGGAATAAACTCAACTAAGGACATAAGAGACCTGTACTCAGAAAACTACAGGATATTGAAAAAAAAAAGATAGAAGAAGATATAAATAAGTGGAAGAATATACCATGTTCATGGATTAGTAAAATCAACATCATTGAAATGTCCATACTACCAAAAGCAATCTATAAATTCAACACAATCCCCATTAAAATACCAATGGCATACTTCAAAGACCTAGAACAAACTCTCCAAAAATTCATCTGGAATAAAAAAATACCCTGATTGCTGCAGCAATCTTGAGAAAGAAGAGCAAAGTAGGAGGGATCACAATACCACATATCAAACTATACTACACAAAGCCACTATTCTCAAAACTGCCTGGTACTGGCACCAGAACAGACATATAGACCAATGGGACAGAACAGAGAACCCAGAAATCAACACAAGCCAATATGCTCAATTAATATTTGACAAAGGAGGCAAGAGCATAAAATGGAGACAAGACAGTCTCTTCAATAAATGGTATTGGGAAAAATTCATGCAAAAAAATGAAACTAGATCACCAACTTACACCATACACAAAAAGAAACTCAAAATGGCTAAAGGACTTGAATGTAAGATGGGAAACTATAAAAATCCTACAAGACTACATAGGCAGTAAAATTGCAGACATATGCTGTAGCAATATATTTACAAACACAGATCCTAGGGCAAGAGAGACTAAGGAGAAAATAAACAAATGGGACTACATCAAAATAAAAAGCTTCTGCACAACAGAAGAAACCATCAACAAAACAACAAGAAAGCCCACTGCATGGGAGAACATATTTGCCAATGTTATCTCTGATAAGGGTTTAATATCTAACATTTACAGAGAATTCATACAACTTAACAAAAGGAAGATAAACAATCCAATCAAAAAATGAGCAAAGGACACTTTTTGAAAAAGGACATACAGAAATCCAAGAGACATATGAAAACATGCTCAAAGTCACTAATCATCTGAGAGAGGCAAATCAAAACAATAATGAGATACCATCTCACACCTGTAAGAATGGCTACCATCAACAAATCAACAAACAACAAGTGCAGGAGAGGATGAGGAGAAAAAGGAACCCTTGTTCACTGCTGGTGGGAATGCAGACAGATGCAGCCACTGTTGAAGTCAGTATGGAGTTTCCTCAGAAAGTTAAAGATGGAACTCCCATTTGACCCTGTGATCCCATTTCTAGGAATATATCCCAGAAACACAAATCAGAAAGGATATATGCACCCCTATGTTCATAGCAGCACTATTCACCATAGCTAAGATTTGGAAACAGCCTAAATGCCCATCAGCAGATGAATGGATTAGAAAACTGTGGTACATCTATACAATGGAATACTATGCTGCTGTAAAAAAGAAGGAATTCTTATCATTTGCAACAGCATGGATGTAACTGGAGAGCATTATGCTAAGTGAAATAAGGCAGTCAGAGAAAGATAAATATCACATGATCTCACTCATTTATGGATAATAAAGAACATTATAACCTGATGAACAAAAATAGATACAGAGGCAGAGCAGCATCAAACAGACTGTTAAACTACAACAGAAAAGCTGGGGAGGGAGGGGAGGAGGTAAGAGAGTTCAGCTGAAGGACTTGTATACATGCATATAAGCATAACCAATGGACGCAAGATACTGGGCGGAGGGGGGGGGCGGGTAGAGGAGACCGGGGAAATGTCAAGGGGGGAAAAAGGAGACATGTGCACTACTCTTTGTAATACTTTAAGCAATAAAATAAAATTTAAAAATTAAAATTAAAAAAAACATAACTTGAATTAGAACATCCTTTGTGAGAAAACTGAGCCTTTGAGGTGCTGAATGCTTCTATTTTAAAAAACCTGATAAAAGCAAACTAGAGAAAAGAATATTGTAGAAGAGAATGAGAGGAAAGAAGAACTTTGTTTTGCTTTTGCTTTTGATGGTAGCAATGGTGCATTTAAAAGCCTCCTTTACTTTGAAACCTGTAATAAAGGTGCATGTAATACAAACATGAGAAAGTTGAGGCTGGTTTCATCCAAAGGGGAAGCAAAGGAAGCAGACTACAGCTTGTCCCTGCATGTCCCCCTTTGGCAAGTGTGTGCCAGAGGACCGCCTGGGCCCTCCTGGGATAGAACTCGCCACCGGCAGTTGCCATTGAGATCTTTAAGCTGGAAAGGGGCACTTGATCTTTCTTCTTCTTTCTCTCTTTTACTTCTTTTTAAAGCCATGAATCCAGGCAAGACACCCCTGGGTGCAGGCACAGGAGTGGAAAATGTGCTTATCAAGCCAAACTCGCTCATTTGAAACACCTTGCTCATGGTCAGATGTCTCAGCTCCTCCCCCCTGCCCTTCAGCAGGGGCTTTTGAAGTTTCCCTGTCTGTAGAATGAGAACAGCTACACCATCGTTCCTTCCCATTAAACTAATTGGAATACAGCCAACAACAATCTTCGGGGAGGACTGATGCTGAGCAATTCCAAACGATTTAGCTGATATGGGTTACTAACGTGCCTCTTTCCCAGAAGTATGCTGGGCAGCCCAAACCGCCAACCTTTCTCCCTATTCACTTCATCAGTGTTCAACTCCTGAAGATGAAGTTGTGTTCTAACAAATGATATATTGAGGGATGTCTTATTGCTTCCTAACCAAATAAAAAAATTCAAAATTAACACTAAAAATTGCTTTTAAAAAGTATTTCATATGTTTTAAACAAAAAGGCTTTCCATTTTATTATAAGAACTAGGGGCCCGGTGCACAAAAATCTGTGCACTCGGGGTGGAGGGAGTCCCTCAGCCCGGCCTGTGCCCTCTCACAGTCTGGGACCCCCTCAGTGGATGTCCTATGATGGCCCCAGTCTGCCAGGCGCCTTTTGTGTATGTGTGTGTGTATGTGTGTGTGTCACCACTGGGGACCTGCCCCCAGCCGCATCTGAGGCTCGGAGCAGTCCTCCTGTATGTGTCTACCTGCTGGGGGACTGCCCCCAGGCTTGGAGCAGGCACCCCCTCTATGTTGATCTCTCAGACTCTTGCCCTCCCCTGCATGTTGTTCTCTTTTTTGAGCTGTGACCAGGGCTGGGTGCTGCCTGCCTCCCAAGCTTGCCTACTGCCCATCTTCCTCCAGCCAGCAGAAAGCAGGGAAAACCCCGCCTTGTGGTCAGGCCAGCCTTTTCCTGCTCCCTGATCCCCGGAAGGGACCTGGGAGGCCGCCAAGCAGGCCGCTAACTCTTTCCCATTCACCGGTCCCCTGCTGCCTTCCTTTCCCCCTTTCCGGTGCCGCCAAGGGGTCCGGGGAGCTGCCAAGCAGGACCCTGGCCCCTGCAGCCTTGCTTTCCTGCTCCCCAGTGCCCCGCAAAGGGCCTGGGCAGCCACCAAGCAGGCCGAGACTCCCCCGCTGCCTCTTTCC
>PVJC01004180.1:0-65502 GCA_004026665.1 Murina feae | reverse complement strand
CTTTCCTAATAAATGGAAAACTGGAACCAGAAAATGGTTCCAATGTCAAGTCTAAGGCTGAAGGTCAATTGAATCTAAATGGACATGTTAGAATAATAGTAGATGTTGAACATTTATTCATTCAACATATAATTATTGAGCACCTATTCTGTGCTAGGCCTTACTCCAGTTTTTGGATATTGCAAAACATGTAATAGAAAATAAGTGATGAACAATGATAATGGAAGTGTTGTTTAAACAACTTACTTTGCTATAATTTTAATCTTACAATTGGATTTTAACCAGACACCATATAATTGCCTTATAAGACAAATCATCATATTTTGCTAACTTACTGTGGGTAGAATAAATGAAATATCGAATATAGTGTTTTGGTACAAAACATGCATTCCATACAAACACATATCCTTTTTGGCTATTGTAGTCAAAATAACTGATTGATTTTAATTTTTATCTTTCAATAGCAGGCACAGTACCGGTACAATGCACTTTAATTGAAAATTGACATTTTATATCAGGGAAAAAGAGGCTGAATTATAAAAATTAATGTTCAATCTATCTTATCCAGGCTTACAGGCATAACAAAAAAAGAAATACAAATCATTATATTCTTTATATCCAGGATTGGTACTATTTTTACATAATCATATTGCTTTGTGGTAATATAACTTTTACCTTTACACATTAATTTTTTAAATTTTATTTATTTAGTTAATTAGTATTACTTTTTTTGTTAATCCTCACCTTAGGATAATTTTTCATTGATTTTTAGGGAGAGTGGAAGAGAGAGGGAAAGACAGAGAAACATTGATGTGAGAAACGCATCGATTGGTTGCCTTCTGCACAAGCCCCGACCAGGGCCCGGGTTGGGGAGAAGCCTAAAACCAAGGTACATGCCCTTCACTGGAATTGAACCTGGGACCCTTTGGTACACAGGGTGATGCTCTATCCACTGAGCCAAACTGGCTAAGGCTACATATTTTTAAAGGTAGGCTTTAAGAAAGTGAGGTTATTATTCATCTTTCATCGACTTTAAGAATGGCATATGCTAAAAGTCAAGAATACATGATTTGGAAAGTCTAAAAACAAAACAAAACAAAAATCTATGGACACCCAGTATACTTTATGCAGGATGATGTCCTAGTATTCTATGAAAAAAGGCAGACCAATACAAAGTAAACATGTTTTCTTTATTTCTAGGGATGTTAAGTGTGTGTGTATATGTGTGTGTATATCCAATCTAATAAAAGAGTAATATGAAAATTGACCCTCACTCAGTTACACCACAAGCCATGCCCACAAACCACACCTACTAACCAATCAGGAGCAAATATGCAAATTAACTCAACTAAGATGGTGGCAGCCACAGAGCTGGAGTTGCCCCGGGCAATGGAGGAAGCTCTACTCAAGGCTACAAAGTTTCAATTATAGAAGATAAACAAATGCCAGATACCTGTGGGGCTGGGACCTCGGTTTGCCAGGGGCAACCCAAGCTTCGAGCAGGGGACCAAGGCAACAAAGTTTCAATTATAGAAGTTAAATAAATCCCAGATACCTGCTTCCAGTCAGGCACCCCAGTAGGGACCCAAACCCTGAAGGGGCTGTGGGCAGCCTGAAACGGCTCTCTGCCCCTCACCCAGGCTGGCCAGGCACATCAGCATGTGGACATCCCCCGAGGGGTCCCAGACTGCCAGAGGGCCCAGGCCAGGCTGAGGGACCCCCCCCCCCCAGTGGACAAATTTTTGTGCACCGGGCCTCTAGTGGATCTACTAGCCTTAATAGACCCTTAAGGTACTTATACATTTATTTTAAACAAATAAATCAAGAGGCATCAAGCTTTTATTTTTCATGCAGTTTCATTGCTTAGATGGTCATTTTATAAATATTTTGTAAGCTTCTTTTCCTTTCCTGTGTCACTTAAATAACTAGCATATGAATATTTTGATAAGAGTTATTATGGTTAAGTTATAATTATTGAGAAATTGGCATTTATTGAATGATTACTGTCAATTCTGTAGATTTGTATTCTCATTTGATCCACACAGCCACCCAGTGTGGCAGATACTATTATTACTGTCTAATAAGAGTCAATAGGTCAGTGATTATAAAAGTAAGTCAGGGTTATAGTGATGGTTTTACTATAGTTAATAATTCTACCTCTTGAAATACTCCGTTTGTTTCTTTCCCAAAGTTTCTGGCTTTACATTTCCCATTTTATTGTATCCCTTAATTTGATTTTACATGTTTTGAATTTCTCTCAGAGGACCAAATGGCAGGGCTGGGACAGTGAGACGCAGTGATGTAGAGTTTGGGCACAGACAAGAGTAGAGACAAAAGGCATAAGAGAGGAGCCTCCAGAATTGAGCAGCACCAGGGCAGGTGCTGGTACATCTAGTGCTTGATATATCATGTTGCTTTTATAGAGCAGGCAGCAGAAGGTCAGGTTCAGAATTACATACCTAGCAGAGAGCTGGACACAGCATAGACCCTCTCTAAGCAGTTTCAAAGGAGTAAGTAAATGAATGAACAAGCCCAGCCAGCATGGCTCAGTGGTTGAGCATTGACCTATGATCTAGGAGGTCACGGTTTGCTTCCCAGTCAGGGCAAGTGGGTTAGGGCACCTGCCTGAGTTGTGGGTGTGGAGCATGCAGGAGGCAGCTGATCAATGATTCCCTCATCATTGCTGTTTCTACCTTCTTCTCTTAAATCAATAAAAATATATTTTAAAAAATGACTTAACGAAAGAAAATGGTCTAGTACCATCAGGTCCTAAAATAGTTAGGAATCAGCCCCGAGGAGATAACATTCATTTCTAACTGCTTACTATCTGCCAAATACTGTACCGAGCAACTTCTCACGCTACACTTCATCCAATCCCACCACCGTCGTACGCAACAGCACATACACCGTCAGGGTCTGTAAGTAGCAGGGAAACCAGATGCCTGGATTTTGCAGGAAAGCCAACTAGGTAGACCTAACGCGTGGCAGAGATGCTACGAGAAGTAGCAAGGGACACCCTGGCTGTTCCTCAGGGCTTTGTTTACTTTGTTTTCCTGCAGGGACTTGACCAATCAACACAGGAAACGGTAGAAACTGCACGATTTCCAGAGCCTAGAAGCAGAGATTCTGGAACCCCCATACATGGGGCTCTCAGTGCTCCTGAGTGAGGGACCAAGGCCAGAGTTGTAATGAGCAGACAGGGTAGGGATGGGCCAACATGCAAACATGGTCATGGGTGAGGATCACGGCTATGAACAAGTGATGATGCCCAGATGCAGCCTGCAGAATAACTCAGCAGCAGGAGTCCCCCATCGTTGGGGCTTTTGTGCAAGGAGAGAGGCAGGAGTTACAGTAAAAACTCCAGGTACTAGCAGCAAGGAGTGTGGAGCTCTGGGCCCAGTACACAAAGTATCACCCACCCTGCTTGTGGCCGATGGACTTCCTTGACCTCGGTGTACTGGTTTCTTCGTCTGTAGAGTAGGAACACTGGGCATAGGCTGAGAGACAAGGAATTCTGATAGATTCCAGGCGGGTTCCTGTGCTCTGTGCCTCTGATTTCACATCCCGGTGAGAAGCACCCTTAATGCTCCATCTGCAAGTCCCATTTGGCTTCTTTTGATCCTATTTTGCATCACAAGGGCAAATTACAATCACTCCTTTATCCTGAATCCAGGATCATAAACCCGAATCCAGAATCGAGAGAGTTTAATGCCAAATACTGTACTGAGCAACTTCTCACAGCACACTCCAAGGAATGCCTCTCAGGCGCTGGGAGTGACTGGCCTGATGGTTTGGGTGGGTGTGACTTCGGGGCAGGGTAGATGAGAATAGAGGAATTAGCATTTCCTAGCCATATTCAAAAGTACAATCAAGACTAATCTCCTGGTAAGTTTCTATGGAATTCTTTCCATGTTTTACTCTTTTAGGAAACAAATTTTTTTTTTTTGAAACTGAGTAGAATTAGGAAAGAACTATCACTTACTCATTAACCAGGCATCTGATGCCTAAAACAGTGGATTTACTTGCTAGGCTCTCAGGCATCCTGGACATCCTGCAGGCAGCCATTAATTCTGTTCTGTTTGTCACTGAGTATCAGCTGGAGAGCACAGAACTGACTGCATTGGAGGCCCTCGCTTTTATTGAAGCTGTGTATTAGTTATCCATCCCACGAAGCCCACCAGCAGGGTCCAGGGCTGTGTGTAATGCTAGAAAGGAAATCTTTGGTGTCTTCTATCCGAGGTGTTTCCACTGACCCATCAGGAAGGGTATGCCACCTGAGAGGCCTGCCAAAGGCCGGCAGGGATGCTCTTTCTCGGAGCGGAGATAATTGGCCCCCACAGGAGTGAAAGCTAGGACCTGGGTTGCTTGAGTGAAGCTGTCAGAAGTGGCTTCCGGGGTCAGGCCCACAGTCTAGGCAGCCTCCCAACTCGTTGCTGACAGGGGAATGAAGAGGTGGTTTGCAGGAGGATGCGATCCACCCCCCAGGAATCAGGCAGACAATGGAGGGTCTTGCTCTGGTGCCTGGCTTCCCTTAACACTCCGCATGGAGCTCTTCTCTGTGAAACAGCCCAACCATCGCATCTGCTCACTTCCTTCCCATCCTGCACTGTGCTCCATGCCTGATCTCTCCCTCGGCCATTTCCATGTTTTATTTATCTTTTCTCCTTTTTCCAACCTGTTATCTTTACAAAGAGCATCCCTGACAAAGTATGGTGGTTCCAACAGCAATTTGATCCAAATGAGGAGTGAGGCTTAGAGAGACTAAAATAAAATTTGTTTTTTGTCTTTACTTTTTTTTTCTCCTTATACTTTTTACAATCATAGATGCAATAGTAAACAGAATAATATCCTCTATTTGTGTACAAGTTTTATAAAGTTTCAAAATGCTATTTTCATTAATGATTCACAATGACTTATTTGTCAGTGCGGATGTGACCGTGATGTGGTACGAAGACTACATGCAGAAGGGAATTGATAAGTGGAGCTTTTCATTCCAAGTCTAACAGGAATTTGCTGCTGTGGACAAAGGCAAAGCTCCATGAACCTCTCTGAGCCTCCATTTCCTTACTTGTAAAATGGGAGAAAACACTTGTACCTCGAGTTATCAGGATTGAGTTGTTATGGGGATGAAGGAAATATGTTACTGTTAAAAGGACATGTATATAACCTGGCAAAATGCCATGATGGTAGTGATTGAAATGACATTAGCGTCTACATTCTAGTGAAGGTTGGAGTTAAGAGGTTTATGATCATTCAGACCAGGACAACAAAAGTCTTTAAAAGATTTGGGTTGGTGTTATCAGTTTCATGTTGCCAGCTGTTAATTTAAATATGTATTATTACGTACTATGGACTAGAGGTCTGGTGCACAAATTCGTGCATGGGTGGGGTCCCTCAGCCTGACTGGCAATCGGGACGATCAGGGTGTCTCACTCAGTCCTAATCGGGGGAGATTGGGCTGCCTGCTTTGGGGAGGGGCGTAAGGCCACAGGAGGTTGGCCAACTAGGGAGAGGGATTGTGGGAAGTTGGCTGGCCAGCCAGGGAGGAGGGGCCACAGGAGGTTCCTATCAGGGTGATCGGGGCCAGCTGGCTGGGGGGAAGTTGGCCAGCCACAGGAGGTTGGCTGTGGGAATGCACTGTCTCCAGCTTATGATGGTTTGACCTATGAAATTTCAATTTTACAATGGTACATAAAAACAATACACATTCAGTAGAAATCATTCTTAGAATTTTTAATTTTGTCTTTTCCTGGTCTAGTGATATGTGATGTGGTATGATACTCAAGCATCATAAAATAGACTTTTAGGTTGTTTTTCCCAACTGTAGGCTAATGTGAGTGTTCTGAGCACCTTTAAGGTAGGCTAGGCTAGGCTATGATGTTCAGTAGGTCAGCTGTATTATATGCATTTCAAATTATGACATTTTCAACTTATGTTGGGTATATTGGGAAAGAGCCCCATCCTAAGTTGGGGAACATCTGTTGTGAGTGCACACACGTGTGTGTGTGTGTGTGTGTGTGTAATTTAAAATTTTATGTCTTCTGTTTATAAAGACATACTTTAAAGAGTTTTTATAACAAAATAATAGAATTACCCTTTTGATAGGCACTAATTTAAAAACAACAGCAACAAAAAAGTGCCAATATCTATTATAAATTTAATAAAAATTTTATTTTATTGGTGATACCAGTATCTCTGTATTCTTGGAAAACAGTCCTGAAAGCAATTAGTAGCTGTGAAACAATGATTGATGTGTATATTGATTCAAGAACTCCTTTTCATGACTCTAAAGCATGAACAACTCTAGATCCTTAGCCCACAGATGAGGAATAACTGCTCTAAAACAAATTATGTATGAATAAGATGAAATATGGTCTCAACTACCAATTCTTTCTCTTAAGGCTATTAGCGTGGGTCTTAGCTTTAGGTCAATGGGTTCCTTTCCACATGTTTAAACTGATTCACATCCTCTTTTAATGTTCCTGCTTCGTAAATATTTTGAGATTTAACTGACTCATCACCATTACATGTGGATCACAGTTTCATGTGGGAGTGAGGGGAGGTAAAAATGATATCATGCCCATTCCTTCTTACACGGATCAGATATTAGTGAAAGCGTACCTTAAATGCAACTGGAAAACTTTAAGAAATACATATTTTAAAAAAACAGACACTAAGTAACTGCCTAATGAAGTAGTATGAGAAGGATGTACTTTTAGTAAAACCAGGCTATAGACATGTTTGAGTAACATTTTGCTATCTTTGCTCTAAAGACACATGCTAATAAAAGGGCTAGTGTAGCATTAATAAGATCACTCCATTAAATTTGTTCTTTTTTCTCGTTAAATATCCAAAAGAGAAAAAAATGGGCCACTTAACTAGAAAAAGAAGTCTTCATTTTAGCGCAGTAGAAGCATGATGCATATTTCCTTTCTAATTTAATTTCCAACCATTAAGACTCAATTCTATAAATGACCCACTGAAGCACTCGGAGAGATTAGAGAAGCATAAACTGAATGTCATTTGAATTTGGCTGGGTAGACACCATGATGTTATATTGCATAATTTGAATTTAACATCATATTTTTATGAAGGCACCAAGATGAAGCCCAGTGACTTTCATGAACAATTACTAAGGAGATCCTCAAATGGAATGTGAGAATCGGGCTCCTCTATGGGCACTGCTATTGTTAAAGGTCATATTGGCCAGGTCTTCTCATCGCTGAGATTTGAACTTTTATTGAGATAGCTAATTTCACTCTCAGAATCATAGGAAGGGGTTACTTTCACTCTGTGGGCTGAGGGGAAAGGATTACAGCTCTAATGAGCCAAATCTGTGCAAATGAGAAAATAATAATCTCCTCATAATTAGAACTTCCTTTTTAGACTAAATGCTGGCCGTGAGTGTTTCAAAGGAAGATGTCAGTTAATACCAAAGAGCTTACTGGAAAGGGGAGTTAGAATGACTGGCTTGTTTTCACAAATGTACATTGTTGGAATCTCACTCTGACTTTCTAGTGAAAGTAAGTAGTTTTTTTTTTTAATATAATTAGATAGCAAGGGCCAATTCTATACAAGCAGTATTTTAATGTTTCCTGCATAAAAATAATCACTTTCAGGCCCGGCCAGTGTGGCTCAGTGGGTTGGAGCATAGCCCCATATCCCACGCGAAGGTGTTCGATTCCTGGTCAGGGCACACACCTAGGTTGCAGTCCCTGGTCAGGGGACCTACAGAAAGCAACTGATTGATGTTTCCCTCTTCCCCTCTCTTCCTCTCTCTAAAATCTATACCAAAAAATTTGCTTCCAGTCTTTCTGAAGATGCCCTGTGGAAAGTAGGACTACCACCCCCATTTCACAGTGGGATTAATGGGACGTGGCTCGCTCAATGTTTAAATGAATTCTTGAACTGGAATTAGAATTCAAGAATATCAGTTCCCATGTCCAATATGCAGATTATTCTAAGTAGTACTGGCAGTCTCTGCAGTGATGGTGGCATAAATCGTGAGAAAAAACCATTTTAATGACCCTGACGGTTCTTAGTTTATGAGCAGATTTCATCTGCAACTCAAACCACAGAAGCATGTGTATCTACAATTGTGAATGAGTGCTTAGACCTACCGATATTCTGGTGGCAGATTTACTTAGAGGCATAAAATTCTGCCACTGTGTCTGGCCTCCTTTTTCTGGCTTCTTTTAACTCTTTGGGGTCTGCTGAGTTCCTTATCCCTGAAACATGGCCCCTCTGAGGCTGGAGACCAAGGGAGTTTAAATATCAAGTTGGAGGTTACTAGCCCTTGGGAAAACTGCTGGAAAGGGATGTCCCAGTTGGGAATTCGCTGATAGGGAAGACAGTGACGGTAGAGGATGGAGGTCTGCCTGGATGATGTCTGTGGAAGGTCACAGCCTCTGGAGGGGGGCCCTTGCTGACTTATAAGAAGGTTTGGGGAGCAAGTGTTCAAAACCAGGGACTTTCCATAATCTAAGTATCTTCCTTTTCATTCTGAAACAAGCACCACTATGCCTTACCTTGGATAATACCATGGCAGTCTAGTAAGACAATAGGAAGACAGTCTGGGTGAATACAGTGTTCTTTTCCGCATTGGACAGATGTTTAAAATGTCCTGTCTTGGTGATGTGGCTACCCCCAATGCTTAACTGATTCATAGAAGAAACAGGAGGCTTACCCCTGTACTTGGCTTAACCCTAACCTTATTGATGAAGTTCAACGTGTCCACAAAATATAATAAAGTAAAAACCCCCAAGGCAAAGCCTTCGGCCATACCCACAATGTTTCTGAAGTGGATGAAACGGTATTACTGCGTTGATCTAGTGATTACATGTCATCTAATAGGGGTTACTGCTCCTGCTGAGAGTGCTTTGATCAGTTGAAAGAGCTCAGTGATTATATGACACTTAAAAAAAACCTTCACCACTCTTTATTTTAGTTATTTGGTCTCCTGATCATTTCAAGTGAGAAATACTGACTATAAAAAGAAATGAGCTATTATGCTTTGATAGAAGAACTTTTATTAAAAAGTTATAAAAAAGAAATGAACTATTATGCCCTTACTGTAAGAACAATGAAAGATGGCCTTTTTAAAATTTCTAAATTATCCCAAATCAACTGTGGTAATCCTACTGATTGCCTACTCATAACATGTTAACACTTCCTGTGATTTTCAAATCTTAGTATTTGAAATCTGGGGCACATTGGTTTTTAAGTTCCTAAAAAAAGATTTTCATCTTCCCACAGGTCCCACCCAAGCCCACCTCATTGCAATAGGCACACAATCCTATATAATAATCCTATATAATAAAAGGGTAATATGCAAATTGACCCTAACAGCAGAATGACTGGGAATGACTAGTCACTATGACACACACTGACCACCAGGGGGCAGATGCTCAATGAAGGAGCTGCTCCTGGTGGTCAGTGCACTCCCACAGGGGGAGCTCTGCTCAGCCACAAGCCAGACTGATGGCTGCCAGTACAGTGGTGGTGGTGGGAGCCTCTCCTGCCTCCTCAGCAGCACTAAGAATGTCCAACTGCAGCTTAGACCTGCTCCCTGCTGGCAAGTGGGCATCCCCCCGAGGCCTCCCAGGCTGCCAGAGGTATGTCTGACTGACAACTTAGGCCCTATCACCCGGGGAGCAGGCCTAAGCCAGCAGGTGGACATCTCCCACGGAGTCCCAGACTGCGAGAGGGCACAGGCTGGGCTGAGGAACCCTACTGAGTGCACAAATTTTTGTGCACCGGGCTTCTAGTTTTTATATAAACAGAAGCAACAAGATCATTCCCTATGTCTTCATGGGTCAAGGTTTTCTCTAAAATTATCTCCTCAACATTTGCAAATATTGCCCTGCTCTCTATCTCACAGTAAATAGTGTACAGAAGGTGAGGGAAAAGCATCATATTCATTCTCATGAAGCTATTGAACTCTCGCTGTATGCACAATGCATCAATCAGCAGACAAGTTTGCCACAGGAGAGGGTAGAATGGTAACTTTGAGGTTATTCCTACCTGCATTAAAGCTTTAGCACTTAAAATGCTTGGGCCCTAAAGAAAATGCAGGTCTGCAGAGCTGAACATACCTGAGTGGCACAAGGGTAATTCATCATTTGTGAGATCTTTTACCTAAATTAAGCTATGTCATGTTCACAGAAGCCCTTTGATTAACCAAGGTCCAACACATGAAACTTGAGGAAAGTTTTGGACATCTGTCCTTTCCAGTCAGCTATTACATATAATGGGAATTTCTAAAGTAAGATCAGTTAAAGTTATGAGATAATTAAACCATTTAAAGGCAAATAATATTTCCCATTTACCTACCTATGAGTCTGTTTTCTCGTGTCCTATCACCCCAACCTATGCACCAATTTAGCATGTTAAAGCTATACTATTCATCATGTTACTTATTCTCTTTCCTGAGTATTTTACCTCATTTCTGCAGCCATAGTATAGACATTTGTCCTTCATGCCTGTGGGATTAAGCTCACAATCTCTTCTCCAAGACTTCTGATCTGCCACTAGCTACCTTCTTCCTCTTTGATCCCTCTTCCCTTTGACTCTCCACTAAAATTTCTAATGTTTCTCTGTCATCCACTTCATCATACAACACAAACCAAATTAATACCACTCTAATTATGGTGCTGTACAAGTATTTTCTGATCAGATGCATTGCTAGCCTTGCCCTTCTTCCCACTCTGCCTCATAGCCATCCTTCCAAGCAATCTGTAACATTCATTTGTTCTAGAAACCCCATCTTTATTTTCTGAGCTTGAAAGAATGAGTTTCTCCCCCGGAACCTCACTATCTGCCTCTTGTGTACACAGTACAACATGCTTTTCCCTTAGATTTGAAATGTTTCTTAACTTTATTTCTCTCACACACCTGGACAGACCTTTAGAGTATTTTGAGGACTTATTCAATGGTGCACTCTCCGTAAGACCCAAATGCCCCCTCCATGAGGTCTTGGCATGTAAGTTTGCCTCTGTTGATGTGTCTGGTCCCACAGAGCATGACATGGTCTCATTCCTCACCCCTTTGAGACCTTTGTTTTAAGTAAAACTTTTTCTGATCTCCCATTACTTAAAATTGCCAACGCTCCCAACCTCCACACACATAACTCCCTTTCCTGATTTATTTTTCCCCTCAGGATATTCAGTCCCCTCACTCAGACTGATTTATTGATTTATTTGTTTAATGTCTGATTTATCTTAAAAGTATATAGATTTTACTAGGGTAGGGTGTTTTATGTCTTTCATTTATTACCTTTTTCTTAATGGAGAAGTTTCTGGCACACATTCGATGCTCAATAAATGTTGAATAAATAAATTAATGTGCTGGAGCACCTAAAAGCACTTCAAAAGGAATCGGTCTTAAAATTATTTGATCCATGGGAATATTAGTAAGAATAATAAGAAACACAAACAAAACAAACAGAAATCTCTCATAGCTATAACTCACACACCCAGACATACTAGTAAAGTCATCACTTTATAACACTACCTGGAATTCACTTCAAACAAGTCTTAGGAAGAAAAAGTGAAAAATTGCATTGATTGCAATTTGGAGATAAGGATATTAAAAAGGGCTCTTTTGCTTAAAGTTCTCTAATACTAGGTTCTGGGGATTCCACAATTTTTGCTCTAACAAATACTCCATCGCTCGTTACTATCTAAGTTGCCGTGGAAATCAAATTGGACCTAAAAGAAAGTGGAAGAAAACTGTCTCATAAACCTTTGGTTCTTTTTCCTTTTACTTCTTTTATTGTGTTCATAGAAGTTGCATTTGAAGTGAGCAAACACCCTCTGGGGCCCTGTCTACATGAAACATTAAGGTACGAAGTGATTATTTTTGTGCAGTAGATCACAGAGCTCAAGGTGGATAGGTTATTCTCCCAACCATATTGAACAAAATGTACATGAAATGGACTAGTTCATCTAGAACTCCTGAGTCAACGCTACCATGGACAAGGAGCCAAACTTGAACTTCTCTAAAGGCCCAGACAGCAGATATTTCCACATTTGCAGTTCATATAGTCTCTGCCACAACTATGCAACTGTCCTGGGAGCTTGGAAACAGCCATAGATAATCAGTAAACCAAGGGGTGGTTCTATGTCCCAATTAAACTTTGTTTTATGGATACTGCTATATGAGTTGCATGTAACTTTCACATTTCACGAAATACATATATATCTTTATCTTGTTCAACTATTCTTAGCTTGCGGGACCTACAAAAACAGATGACAGGCCAAATTTAGCCCACAGATGATAGTTGGCTGACCCGTGCCGCAGACTTCTTGCTTCCAAATGTTCTGGTGTCCTAATGCTATTATTCTAGTGCTATCTGAGCAGGACTAGACAGAAAGAGAGTAGCCATGGTGAGTGTGTGAGATCTGCCCAGATTAAATGAAAGAACAGTGAGATTTTGAATCAGACAGGAGCTCCTAGCAGGTGTTGCAACCCTCACTCTGAGTTTTATCTCCAATTAAGACATTGTAGATTCCTTGTGCTTTTATCTGAATCCTGCTCTCACTCTGCAGTTTGTAGGCATAATTAAGCAGGCTCATCCATCTAGCCTTGTGCCATCTCTTCTCCTAACGTTTTAGAAAAATGTATCCATGGCTTCTTTTTTTAAGCTAGTATTACTATATCATTGTAGAAATGGAGAGTCAAGCATGTTATTTTCTACCTTTTGTGCTTCTTAATACTTAATATTATGTTTTCCCTACATGTGTCATTTTAGCTGCAAAGAGCTAATACCAGCGAAAGGCAAAGAAAAGATGTTCAGAGTTTTAATACTATGCAATTAAGACTTAAAGACACAATTGCATAAACTTCTATTTTTAGATCTTGTCCACAATGATCATTTCCCCGCCCATTCATTAACATGTTTGAATAAATTGCTTACAACTTATATAAACTTTATTGCTCTAATAATACAACTCTCGTGGGTACCAGGTAATATCTTTTCCAAAATACTTAAAACAATAGTTTATCTCAATTTTAT
The DNA here is from genome assembly GCA_004026665.1 of Murina feae. Taxonomy (NCBI): domain Eukaryota; kingdom Metazoa; phylum Chordata; class Mammalia; order Chiroptera; family Vespertilionidae; genus Murina; species Murina feae. The sequence goes on along the minus strand of PVJC01004180.1, from coordinate 52,487 downwards.
GATGCCTTTTCCTCCCAAAGAATTTCAAAAGGTGAATTTCCACAGCCTCACAGTCTAGGTTATCCAACTGTTAGTGGTCATCATTAATGCGGTCGATTTGTCTCCGAATTAGAAGTTCACAGCCTGTGTACCAGACAAAATCATCTTCCCTTGGATGTGTTGGTTTTACCAAGCAGGAGACCTGTCTAATGCTTCTCTCTGAAGCGATGTAGAGTACTTTCATCTTGGCAGGGGCAGACCGGGTTTAGTCTCTGAAAAGAAATTCGCTGAGATGCCGATAATGTAGTTGCCATCAGTAAAATTAGCCTTTCACTTAATAAATGAAGTGAGTCTCTCCTACCCTCTCTGTGTCACAAAGGATTAAGATTGCGTGTCCCTTGTTTTAACTGGAGATTTAAAAGATGTTTCCATCTAAATGCATTGGCACCGAGCTCCCCCACCTCCCCAAATTGTGCTTCCTGTTTGAAAAGCCGATTAAATTGTCTCCTTGCTGATTGGCTGGAAGCCTATACAACTTCCTGGCTGTAGGCCATTAACACCCTGGCCGGAAGTGCTGACAGAAAGATGAAGGGATTTACACCCTCTGGTTTCTGTATTAAGAACAAGGACAAACAGTATGTGGTCTTGTCAGCGGATAATGCAATTTAAAGATATGATTTCTTTCTCCACAGGTGCATTTGTCTCTGAAAATTAGCAGTTCAGCTTGGTGTGAATAATAAGGCATCTTGTCTGATGAGTTTGAATCATATTAAAGTTCTATCTTCTGGACAAGCTTATGATTTATAAGACTATTATCATTTCTCTAAATGATGGAACTGGAGTCAGCTTATTTTTTTAGACCTAAATTCTCTGGTAACTTGAAAAATTTAGTGGAAAGGGCGTATAGGGAAAGCGTTATGTTTTATAAAGGGAACCACATACATGTATAATAATGGTGATAATCTCCTGTTAATTGAGTTACTTAAGATAAAAATTACTCTTTAGCAACAAAGAACAATATACTCTAATAATATGATTACTTTGCCCAAATTCAATAGTTAACTATATATCTCTGCAAAAGTATATGTGAGGTAGATAATGTGTTATGCATACATAAATTCACTGGAAAAAGAGGTATGTGTATATTTGGCTATAGTTGTGCATATAAAATTACACATACACACACATACCTACATATGTGTCTGCATCTGCATCTATACACACATATACAAACACTGCTTTTCAAAGCTTATCCACTAGCAATGGAGCCATGCTTCTCCATAAGAACTACTTCTCCATACTTTAAGACTTTTTTATACACTCAGAGGTCATAAGGTCATAAACTTGGAAGTCGTTTTGTTTGTGCTTTTATAAAAAGTGTGTAAGTACTCTAATATTGAGGCTTAAAGCTATTCTAAAGGAATATTTTACTTCCATCTACGTACACCTGCAACTTATGTCTGGCTTCCTTAGAAGCAGGTGGAATTTTGTCTCGGACTCCCCAGGCACGCCCCTTTCCATCTTCTTCCTCAGTTCAAGTATCAGACAACACAACTGGGCCAGGAGAAGGATTCTGCAACTAAAAGATTTCCATGTAGGATGCTTTATTCTTCTCCAATTTACTGCCATTCTTCTACCGCAAAATAGTGCCTAGGGACCAAGGGCACGAAAAGATCAGTTGGAATGCATGATTAGTGCAGACTCTTGGGGTGGACATTGATCCAGGTGAGTGTGAAACCCTTTGAGGCCAAGCGATGTTTTTCCTCGTGCATACCTCATTATGTCAAGTATATTTGCTTACTCTGGGTCAAGCTACCCCAAATTTTCATAATTCTTTAAAAAGTTTTGATTTTATCAAGATTTCTCTAAAAAGAGAGAATACAAAAATCACACAAGTTCAACAGTTAAGCAGAAATATTTTGGTTTTTCATTTTTATTGTGCGAACGCATAGCATGCAAATGTGTTTTATTAGCTTCAATTTTCTCCCAGTAGGAACTTCCAAATCAAAATTAAAATTAAATAGATTCATCAGAAGTCTTTAATCAAAGTTATTATTTCTGCTGGGATTTCTTGATTCTCATATTACAGGTTGATTTCATGGGGGAGGAAAAAGAAACTAAAATTCTGAGAGGAAAAAACAGAATCCTTTTTGCTATATTTGAAGTGGATCTTGGCTATTATCAAATTGAGTTTAATCAGTTATATACAGAAATACAAGATTTGAGCTGACACTACTCTCTGCGCTGCCTCCTTCTATTGAAACTGTACTCCATTTAGGTTTCGCCTTTCTTTGGTCTCTGTCTACCAATTCTAAATATAGGACTCAGTGCATATTTATGACAGAAAAAAAGTCATTCATTTTTAGAGGATGTTGGACCTTGGACAAACTGAGAGTAAAAAATGTTGCCAGGTAACGTCATTAGGGTTCTTTACTACAATGCAAAGTCTAGACTTCATCCATATATACTCTGCCTTACACAGCGCCCAATATAGGGCTGGGTAAAAATAGGTTTACAGTTGCAATACGCATACATGATACAACAATTAACAAATAATAGAAGAATAAACATGTGTCTTATCCTCACAACTGTAAACCTACGTTTGCCAACCTCTATCTGTATCCATTCAGTGTTACGGGTAATAAGAAAAACTGGCGCTTAGTTTAAACATTGACGGGTAGAGTATAATCATTTGGATAATATGCTAAATTAAAGGTTTGAAACAATCTTAACCCAATAGATTATTGTTTTAATGACCTTTGAAACCAATAGGATAATCTCTTGCTAAGTGTTTGGGATATTAGCTTCCCTGTTTGTTAGTGGGTCTTTGACATGATTCATTCAGGAAACATGCTGGATGTGAATCTCATACGACGCCATGCCCAGGCTGCCCTCATGAATCTGTAGAACTTGTGTAGTCAAAACACACATGGCATCTGATCAAATTATAGAAGTGACAGTCTCTCTCAGATGGTAGAAAAAAACAGTTGTAGAGATGGCTCAGTGCTTCTCACCATATAGGCTACCAGAGGCCCGAAGGCTATTATCAAAAAGGATGATTTGGAGAATCTTGAATTACTCCATGGACTTGAAGACCAAAACTCTAGCAAGGCTACTTGGTGAGGTTGTGACAGACCAGCATTTAAACTGGCTCTTGACCACCAGGAGATGATGGGGGGTCCCAAAATGATCACTTGGTTCCAAGTCGTATGTATAATCAGTCTTCAAGAATCTGGGAGAGTACCAGTTCTTTATAGTATTTATAGTGGATAAACCCCAAAGATGACTCCAAGAAAGATTCAGCTGATGACATATCTTCCTGACATTTTTAAAAAATATATATATTTTATTGATTTTTTTACAGAGAGGAAAGGAGAGGGATAGAGAGTTAGAAACATCAATGAGAGAGAAACACCGACCAGCTGCCTCCTGCACACCCCCTACTGGGGATGTGCCTGCAACCAAGGTACATGCCCTTGACCGGAATTGAACCTGGGACCCTTGAGTCCACAGGCCAACGCTCTATCCACTGAGCCAAACCGATTGGGGCTTTTTTTTGTTTGTTTTGCTTATGAGAGTTCATTGTGTGCTCCTACCCTTGCAAAGTTAGACAAACTGATTGTGTAATGTGCACAATTTTCCTCCTCCTGCCACACTTCTTCTTTGGCATCCTTTTGATGCTCATTTAATTGGCCTCATGGATGGTTCTTACAAACTCACACACTGGGCAAGTGTGGCTGTCACCCCTCAGGCACACTTATTAAGGTGACCAGATTTAAAGCCGTACACCATTGACGGCGGTGGGGGGGAGTTCTTTTTTATTATCATTACTTAAAATATTACAACGAGTAATCGGGACTTTTTTAAAATGCCACGGGACTCAGGACAAACTGTTAAAAATCGGAACTGTCCCGTCAAAAGCGAGACATCTGGTCACCTCACACTTACTAGGTGTGTTTGCTTCACCACTTCCAAGCCACTGCTCTTCAGCCAACCACCTAGGAGTCTGTAATTTTTCCAATGAAAATTAAAAAGCTAAAACTCAAACAAAAACCTTTAAATAATAAAGAAATGGAAATGGTAACTCTCAGAGGGACAAAGAGACAGAAATGTGCTTATAATGAATTCCCAGAATCCTTTATTGGTCTTCTGGCTACTAAGAGGTACCAAATCTAGAGAACTTCTCTTTGGATTAGCCCTATTCTCTTTCCTGGGGCTAATTTGCTAATTAAAAGGGGGAGAGGGGAGAAACAGGGTCTGGCTTGGAAGGGACACAGCTTTTATTTGGAGCAGACAAGGGATTAACAGCAGCTCTCCTGGGGCAGTTGTAAAATATCGCCACATTGCTGAATATGTAGAAGCCAGGCGTGTTTCCAATCCAGAGTCTGTCCCCCAATTGATAAGTCTCCTTTTATTAAAGGAATTTTAATTCCTTAATAATTAGACCTTGCATAGAAGGAGATGAGGATCCTGATAGTCTGGCAAAGAGGCTAGAGGGCCAAGCAGAAGAATGTGCCATTTCTAGATTAGAATTTCAATGAAGGGATAGCCCCCATCCATCAGTGTGTGTGCGGAGAGGTCTCCCTAGAGGCTTATTGTCTTGGCTTAAACCTGGACTGTGAATTGCTTTACTTCCACTTTTGCTTAAAAAGCAAAATAGTTTGGAATTAAGTGACTCGGAGAGCAGAGTGCATGTTGAAGGCAGCCAAACTTTCTGTCAGGATCGGATGGGAAGATTTCTCCTAGTCCACATGGTACATGGGTGCATGGGTGGAAGACTATTGTGCTCATGATTTTAACTCTGACCCGTTGGCTGTCCCTGTAGACTCAGCAGCGTTCATTCATTGCCACGGTTAATTTTTACCCCATTTGTTTAGCATCACAAAGGAAACCCCCAAATGAAACATGTTTGCTGCTTTTGTCATTAATGTTTCCACTGCCCTAGTGGCAGCCAACAGTTTGGTGTCCCTTGCTCCTGAGGAAATACGCATTGGACAGAACCTGATGGATGGCTGCGGCCTTTGCCCAGGCTGTCCCTGATCGGCGGGGGCTGGCTCTGAGACGCTGATAACTGTGTTCCTGGGGACAGTGATTTGAAGTGAGGATGGGGAAATCTCATTCTGAATGCACATCCCTGGTCTGCAGTTTAAATTTACAGAGCTAAGATAAAATTGTCGTGGATGCATTAGGCATAGTTTTCTCTCCATACATCTATTTTCAAATGAAAGGCTTGATGGGTTGCCATTTATGTAGCCTCAGCTGTTTGTTTGTGTTTTTGTTTTTGTTTTTTTTACTTTTCATGAAGAAATCCCTGTTTTCTTCCTCTCTTTCTGCCTCCCTAACTGTTGTTATCTTTAGGGCATGGGATATTTTGCTAAACTAGTTATCTTAATAATATTTTTTTAATCCAACATGTATTTGATGGAGAATTATATGCTATGTACTACACTAAGTCCTCAGAGTACAGAATAAAATACACTCAGCCCTGTTTTTGTGAAATTTATAGATTAGCTGGGATAATGGCTACTAAATTAATTTTCCAGTTAATCGATTACAATTGAAATAAGTGATACAAAGGAGATATACAGGAACAATTGGTTCTGTCTGTGTTTGAGGATGTGTCTCTGAGGAAGGGAGGGTTCTAATACTGTGTTGGCACTATTAAACCCAGGTATTCAAGCACTTTGTTATTGAATAGCTGAAAATAAAATATTCTCTCTTTGCATGGGTAGTTAGTAAATGTTCTGGAAAAAGAATTGAGCTTATAGCTGTTTAACAAGCCTTGAGCAACATTTAACAAAATAACATACATAAATAGACACATATATGAATCCATTTAGAGTTCAAATCAGTATTAGAGAATAATGGAAGGATCTCCTACAGAAATCAAAATAAACAGGGCGAGACCCATTTCTCCTTTGTATGTTCCTCATAGCTATACATTGCCTTCTCACAGCACCTAATGCTTACTATCTAATCTAATAAAAGAGTAACATGCAAATTGACCCTCACTCCATTACACCTAAGCCATACCCATCAGTCAAGCCACGCCCACCAACCAATCAGAGTGGCCGTATTCAATTTAACCCAGCCAAGATGGCAGCTGGCAGCCACGGAGCTAGAGCAAACAGGAGGCTTCCATTGCACCAGCGATGGAGGAAACTGCCTGCCTAGGCCGCTGGGCCTCCTGCTCAAGGCAACAATGTTTCAATTATAGAAGCCACAGAGCTAAAGTAAACAGGAGGCTTCGTTGCCTGTCTAGGCCTCCGCTCAAGGCAACAATGTTTCAATTGTAGAGATAAATAAACCCCAGAAACCTGATTCCAGCCAGGCTTGCTGGGACATTGGGTCAATGGGAGCTGTGGGCATCCTGAAAACAGCCCTTAGCCCCTCACCCAGACTGGCCAGGCACCCCAGTAGGGACCCGAACCCTGAAGGGACTGTGGGCAGCCTGCAAACAGCCATCAGCCCCTCACCCAGGCTGGCCAGGCATGCCAGCAAGTGGACATCCCCTTAGGGGTCCCAGACTGTGAGAGGGCATAGGCCAGGCTGAGGGACCCCCCAAGTGCACAAATTTTTGTGCACCGGGCCCCTAGTACAACTATAATCAGGAGAGTTGGCATCAATAAAATCTGAGGCTGAAGCCTAGGCACTTTGACTGACTATTAGTCACTTAAAAATTTGAATTATAAGTATCTGTGTTTATCATTTCCAGGACAGAGGATAAACAGAGCTGCAACATGTGTCTGACTTTTCTGTCTGTAAAACCACATGTTCTTTCATGTGAATGGCTCCTGAGCTGATCCTCATTAGGTGCTGGGCATCGTTAGTCCCTGGATGTGCAGATAGTGTGTAAACTGTAAGCTGGTTGATGTGGGATGCTTCCAGCAAGTCCAGGTTATTTCCAAATCTAAAGCAGGCAAAGCATCCTGGGCCAGGCTAGTGTGTGTGAGGGCAGAGACTTTCACTACAAGTCATTCTTAACAACAGCCTACAACAAGGCCAACAAAGAAAGACTCCCATGCCTGGCTAGTGTGGTACAGTGGTTGGGCATCGACCTATGAAGCAGGAGATCATGGTTTAATTCATGGTCAGGGCACATCCCCAGGTTATGGGCTTGATCCCCAGTGGGAGTTGTATAGGAGGCAACTCTTCAATGATTTTCTCATCATTGGTGTTTCTATTTCTCTCTTCCTCTCCCTTCCTCTCTGAAATCAATAATATACATGTATATATAATATATAAAGACTTCCATGAAAACACTAAAAACAGGTTTGTGTGCTATTTTTAATAGTACAGTACTACAGGCTGCAGCTCGCCTTTAAGACAATCTAGAGATAATGTACTTATTAATTAACCATTTTTACCCAGTGCTGTGCTGATATTGTGCATTTGGTGGGGGGGGTCCCTCAGTCTGGCATGTGCCCTTTCACAGTCTGGGACCCCTAAGGGGATATCCACTTGCTGGCATGCCTGGCCAGCCTGGGTGAGCAGGAGTGGGGAGGTACTGATATATAAAAGAAATTCCTCTTGAGATATTTTTGCTTAGGTTTGGGAAATAAGGTGTTTCAGGAAGTGTAATAATTCAGTCCTGAAGCTTACTTTCTTAAACATTCATGCATAATGTAAACCTTTGAATCAGTTTTGCTCCCATTCGAGTCCCATCTGTAATGTGAAGACAATAATACTGAAAGAGCTGTTGTGAGGATTAAATGAGGCTGTTTATAAAGGCATTTTGACTAGAGGAAAAGATAACACTGAGGCCTTGTGCAAAGTCACCCAGCTGGTTAAATGGCAAAACGGGGAAGTAACCCCAAGTAATCTGCCATCTAGGTATGTTCATCCCAAAATGCCACAGAATATTCTGGAAAGCAAAAAGACATATTCAAACATAATTATCAACATCTGCATGTTTGCAATGCTTGATTTAAATATTTAGGGTCACACCATACTTCAATAAATATTTATATGTTTCTTTCTTTTAGCAGATATTTGATATACTCTATGTACATCAAATACCAAAAAATACACATATATAAACGTATAAGTAGTTCTCAGACTTTTATTTATACACTCAACTATGTCATGTTATCTGTGGATGACATAGACATTCAAAGGGTTGAGAGATGGTCTCTATAGCAAGCCTAGGCAAATGGACATTTTTTGACTCAATAGTTTAACAATGACTACAGTTTTGATAGGTAGATATATTAGGGGAAAGGGTTATACCTCTTTGGAGGAAATATCACGAGAAATGAGTCGAGGGGAAGCCATGTTTAGGGCATAGGTGGTCCACTAGATTGGAGAATTATTTTGCAAGAGTTATAGAGATGATCCAAGATGGTACATTCTGCTAGATTCTCACACCAGAATCGGGGGTGTGAGACAATACTGAAAATGTTTCGGAACATCGGAATTTCCTGAGTGAAACAAAAATTGGGTGATTTAGGGACACTGATTTTTTTATGATGTGTGAATGGATTTGGGTAAGAAAGGAGTAGAGCTAGGAAGACCATTTGTGCTGTGATCACAGGGGTTCAGATGAGAGCTGATGAGCCTGAACCCAGCTGTTCTCGCACACTGGCAGACTCTTGCTAAGCAGGTAACTATTTTTCATGAGGATCTAGTTAAAATTATACCTGTATCTACCTATGAATAAAGCACAGGGATTGTTCGCATTGCATTAGAGCATTAAATGACTCTTCTGACGACACCGCATTTCATTCTTATGAGTTACAGTGAGTTTAGTGTTCATTATCGGGTGCTCATACTCATGCCTTGAAAATATAGTACTAACTTGATAGCCTATAACTTCTTCTCCTTTTAATGCTATTGCTGGTTTGTACAACATTGGGAGATGTGAATGCTACAATTCAGCACAATATCGGAACGTTAATTCTAGCCATATAGAGCCTCATAAACTTAGAATTGCTTTTTGATGTGCAGGGTTTCCTTTGTACAGACAAAAATAAAAAGCTGCAGAATCATACTTATAATTTCTCACTCTGTTAAATAATTATTTAAAGTTTTCAAACATTACATTGATATATTTTAAATAAGAGGAATTTCTGACCCCTGTTTATTAAGGCCTAAAATCAGCATAGAATGCATGTTGAATAAGCATGTGGAATAGTATCTGATTTCATTGTTTAATTATATTAATACCCAACTTTTTATTGTGTATGATTCTTTTAGCTAGAAGAAGTTTACAGAAAGGAACCAATTTTGAGAATCATTTTGAATTACCCTTTTGTTTTATGTTTTATTCTATTTCTAGAAATTTGCAAGTGAGCATTTTGAATGCCACCAGCATTCAGATGTAAAATAGATATTTAGAGTTTTAGCTAACATGCATAACTTATATAGGACTATAAATCTTTATATGCAAAAGTATTCAGATATTTCCTCAACTTACCGATATTGTATAAAATATGTAACTTGTATATATAAGTACATTATTCCCAACTGCATTGCCTTAGTTACAAAATTAGATGTCAGGGATTAAGACCATATGAAATTATGATGTCTTGACCTAGACCATTTTGCCTTTACCCTTTTCACTCTAGCAAAATATTCACCATATTGTAGGGAAAGTTAGGTTTGTGAAAATCAATAAATCCAAAATAAAACCAACAGTATATAAAATGGAATATAATGGAATTTTTTATTGACTAAATATTGACTAAATAGAATTTAAATCTGAACCTAGCAAATTTTGAGTTAGTTAAAATCTATAAAATAGAAGTTGCATAACATATGATCAGCAAAACTGGAAGTGAACCCCAAATTAATGAATGAATAAAACTTTATCTAAAATACACATACAATGAAAAAAATTATGAGTCAGATTAAAATGAAAATATCTAATCTAATTAAAGAGTAATATGCAAATTAGCCACCACTCCGAGACACCAAAGCCATGCCCACCAGCCAACCAGAGCAACTATATGCAAATTAACCCAGCCAAGATGGCAGTTAATTTGTATACACAGGCTCTGAGCAAAGACTGAAGACAGCCTAGAAGGAAGCCAAGTGCTGCAGAAGGGAGCCAAGCAGCAGAGAAGGGAGGGAGCGAGGCAGCAGAAACTGTGGAGATGGGAGGGAGCACAGCGGCAGAGAAGGGAGGGAGCTGAAGCAGCAGAGATGGGAGGCAGGGCTTCACTCCCTTCTCTGCTTCACTCTGGCTCAGAAAACCTATTCTTGTAGGAATCTTCCTGCAATGGGGTTCTAGTTGTAATATAACTGTTATGATTAGCACATGGATCAATGAATTAGGATTATGTAATTGAGGTTACTCTAAAAATAAAATGCATCTATCACTAATGGCACAGTTCATATAATAATGTTTATTTGCAATTATAAAAATAGTCCTTAAGGGTCAAAGCTTTAGGGTCACAATTATCCATCTGTTCAAAAAAGGGGTTTCAGAGGGCAGGGTTACAGCATCATCCACCCTTTCACAGGTCAGTCATCATTATGATGGAGGAGGGCTTCTCTAGCAAGGCTTGTGCTCAGGGTCGGCCAGTTGGTTGGTTTATTTTTTCATTTGTTTTCACTTTCCCCTACATTTTCTTTTTTAAAATTCTTTATAGTCCAAATGATTGCTTATGCCCTCCCTTTTTCCCCCATTGACCCCTTCGAGCTTTAGCAGTTTTTTCTCTACACCACAAGCTTAACTGACAAATACGGATGCATATTTGCCTTAAGCTCTTAGCCCGTAACAGTTTGTTCTCTGTTACTATAATTGGTGGTTAATATCGCCCATTTTGTTCTTGAAACTGCCCTAGGTTATGCCATGTGGTCACTTCATCATAATCCCATAATTTAATACTTCTTTGTTAAAAGTGGGATGATGGAATGAGTACAGGATCCAGATCAAAAAGAAGCAAGTCTCATTTGCAGTGTTACCACATAACAACTGGGAATTTATTTGGAATTTCACTTTTTTGCACCTCCATTTCCTAATGTACAAAAGGAGGATGATCTTGTCTGCTCTGTTTATTTTACAAGGCTGTTTTGTTAATCAATAATAACAGAACTGTAAACTTCTAGAAATTAATGGCCACATCATTATCAGATTTTAGCCCCAGAAGCTACTGTAGAGCCAGGCACATACTGTGCTAAAATGAGAAAGCAAAAGAGATGAAATATGAGAAAATACTTGGTGAAATACAGTTTTCCATACAGAATACAAATGCGATTATTTCTATTGGTGGCTGTCGCATCTCCTCTGAAAGACGTACCCTTTTTCTTCTTGGCTTTTCCCACAGGACCTCTGAGGTTTCTCTCCCAGACAGAGTCGGTCACGGCCTTCGTGGGAGACACAGTGTTACTCAAGTGTGAAGTCATCGGGGAGCCCATGCCAGCGATCCACTGGCAGAAAAACCAGCAGGACCTGGCCCCGGGCCTGGGCGACTCCCGCCTGGTGGTCCTGCCCTCCGGCGCCCTGCAGATCAGCAGAATTCAGCCTGGGGACATGGGCATCTACCGGTGCTCAGCCCGCAATCCAGCCAGCTCGAGGATAGGAAATGAAGCCGAAGTCAGGATTTTATCAGGTACTGCAGTACTCTTCTTTAAAAATATATTTTTGGTGAATTCGGAGAGAAAGGGAGAGGGAGAGGAGATGGAAGCATCAATGATGAGAGTGTCCTGCACACCCCACACGTGGGATGGAGCCCACAACACGGGCATGTGGTCTGATTGAGAATCAGACCATGACCTCCTTGGTGAATAGGTCTCCGCTCAACCACTGAGCCCTGCTGACTGGGCTAACAGTGTTCTTTATTCTTTCTAGGATTATATTCTCTAGAGTAGGATAAACAGCCATTTTTCCTTTAACAAATGGTTTATATTTGTTTTAAGTTCCTTATTGTGTATTGGGATTTTGTTTTATATTTTCTCTTTCCCTTCTTCTCTGAGCCATTAGATGAAGCTTTTCTTATTTGTCTATTTCTTACAGCTGAAGTTTCCAGAGAAACAGATATTTTCCTTACATTTGTCTTCATTCATTCATTCAATCATTCCATTAATATATGAGTGTTTCTTTGAACAAAGCCCATTACTAATCATTTTTATGTATTTTAAAATTTTTTCTCTATTAACATTTTTTTTAAACATGAAGGTGATTCTTAATGTGGTTAAGAACCTTACCCAAGTTAAGATCAAGCATTTATTTACTCATTCATTCATCCACTTGTTTTTGAGAAACATTGTACTAAGTACTAGAGATATATAATGACTAAGACCGACATGGAACCTGGCTTATTACAGTTCTGGGTGGCATGGAATATACATAATTACAATGAAGAGTGACTGATATTATGATGAGAAAAATTGTTCCTCTCCTTTTATACCTTTTTTTCTTCTCTGGAAACTCTCTAAAACTCTATGCTCATTCTCCTTTCCAAAATAATCAGAGATTGGATTGGCTATTCTCTAGGATCTTGCCTCTTCCGATTACTACTAGTATTAAATACCTATGTAATATCTACTTTCTCATTTAGTCTCACTTGAAAGGTTTAGTAAGACTGGTGAGAATCACCAGAAAGGCACATACTTGAGAAACCATGAGGGACTCCCTATCAAAGTATTGATGTTGGCCCTTGTCTCTGCTCTCTGTGCATAGTTATCACAAATCCTTCAGCTGGAGGTCACATTCCTGTCATCTCAAAAGCAAATAGGAAGGCAGGGGATTTATCTTATCTAATAAAAGAGTAATGTGCAAATTTGGCATCACTTCATCATAAATATGGCTGCCCCTATAGCCACAAGATGGCGGTGCTCATAGTCACAAGATGGCAGTGCCAAGTCCAGTTCAGCCTTACCATAGAATTGGTCAGGCCTGTTAGCCCTGGAGGTGGCGGGGGAGGGGAGGACCGCAAGGGTGGAACAGGTGATCAGAGGGGGCTGAGAGTGCCCTGCCCAGGCCAGAGGCCTTCGCCAGAGGCCTTAGGCATGGGCAAGGGAGGAGCTGGTGATCGAATGGGCCAGGGGCAGAGCTGGTGATCGGAGGAGTATGAGGGTGCTCTACCCAGGCATAAGGCCTGGGCAGGGGCAAGGCTGGAGATCACAGGGGCCTGGCCTCCACAGAGCCAGTGATCAGAGGGGCAGAGGCGAAGCCTGTGATCACAGTGGGTCTGGGCATCGGTGGAGCTGGCAAAGCAGGGGTGTGGGGGTCCCTTGCCCAGGCCTGCAGCCTTGGCCAGAGGCTGCAGTGGGGCAGGGGCAGAGCCAGCTATTTCAGGGCCTGGGCAGGGGTGGAGCCTGTGATTGCAGAGGTCTGGGCTCTGTGAATCCGGCAATGGCAGGGGCCTGGGGGTCTCCTTCCCAGGCCTGCAGCCTCAGGCAGAGACTGCAGGCATGGGCAAGGGCAAAGTCAGTTATTGCAGGGGTCTAGGAGTCCCCTGTCCAGGCCTGTAGCCTTGGCCAGAGGTTACAGGCCTGGGGCAGCGGTGGAGCTGGGATTGGAGGGGCAGGGGTGGAGCCGGTGATTGGAGTGAACTACCGAGGAAACTCCTATTCTTACCACTCATTGGCTAAGCTCCCTGTATGCTACTGATAATATTCTTAGTAACTTGGGTAATAAGAATCCCTAAAGTCGATCTAGGGTTTTTCCACCACACTACTGGAGGAAAAAAAATGAAGGTCCGCTGCTGGAGGGCTAAGAAATGTCTTATCTTACCCTAGCCAGTTTGGCTCAGTGCATAATGCCTCAGCCTGCTGACTGCAGGGTCTGGGTTCAGTTCTGACCAAGGGCATGTTCCTAGGTTGCAGACTCCTCCCTGACCAGGGACCAGGTCAGGGCATATGCAGGAGGCAACCAATCAAAATGTTCCTCTTACTTTGATGTTTCTCTCTGTTTTTCCCTTCTCTTCCACATTCTCTAAAAATTAATGAAAACATATCCTCAGGTGAGGATAAAAAAAAAAAAGAAAGAAAAAAATGTCATATCCTATGAAAGACACATCTTAAAAATGCCTAAAGAAAGTTGTCATTTTTTCATAGTGAAGGGACTGGCGTCCGTGTTGATGAAAACACCTTGGTGTCTGCAGTGACTGGCAGTGGCTGCAGCAGTGGGGTGATGGGGCTGGTAGCTTCCCACAAAGGGAGGCCAGACTACAACTTAGGCCTGCTCTCCAAGGGGAGCAAGGAGTGGGCCTAAGCTTTCATTAGGACACCCCCTGAGGGCTCCTAATATGTGAGAGGGGGCAGGCTGGGCTGAGGATCCCCCCCCCCGCCCCCAGTGCATGAATTTCATGCACCGGGCCCCTAGTATTAAATAAAAAGTGAACTGGCAATTTGATTGAAAGTTGCAGATTCTTTAATAAGGGCATGTCTAAAACCTCTTCTAATTCTTTTGTGTATTCTTTTCCCCGTTATTCACAGAAATAATGACTTAAATGTGTCAGTGACCATCAGCAACACTGTTACCTTCCATCTGCTAGGCAGTGAAAGATGCAAATTTAGCATTCATTCCAAAAACATACATGCATTTATTTAGGTATCCATTATATACAAACACATTTTAAATATTTATATTCACATATCCTGAATGATGCGTCTGTTAAGTCTATCACATGGGAAGCTTAGGTACAGTACATAGAAAATTGGCAAGAATATGTTTGACTATTTTAATATGACTGAGAGGTTATTTCCCTATGGTATGAAGGCATATAGTTGGACTAATTAAATATTAAATCTGAAATGGAAAGTTTTGAAAGTCACCAAGATATTATCATCAAATCACCATTTACCTTTATTTGTTCACTGTGTAAATCTATGGAGGCTTGCATGGTAATCCATGGAGGTTTATTTAAAGCCAAATTTCATGTTGTTAATTTGGCTAAATCAAGAATATGTTGGTATACTTTGGAGGTGTCTGGATTTTTTTTTACCTGAATGGAAACTGAAAATTTTTGAGTTCATTACATTTAATGAGAACTTTTCTTTAAGTTCTAGTTAAATAATATTAACTTCAAAAAGGAATTATGAGCAGAGGTAATCAATACACACACACCACATTCACACCCACACACATGTTACTGTCATACTTGATTAAGATTGTCTCATTTGCTATTTATCACATAAAGGGACTGCTGAAGGAATGCATGTTTGTCCATTTATTCTTAAGTTTGCAAGTTGATTTAGAGGTCAGATATACAGATCGACAAGTTCAAAAGTGAGTAAGAGAATGAGTGATTGAATGGTTAAGCCTAGTTCCTCTTACTTGCCACTTATGGTTCTCTCGTTTTCAAGATCATGATTATTTTTTTCTGACTCAACTTCCAATTTCCAACTTGAGGAAGTATCAATTTGCGGGAGTGATAAATTATATGCATATATTGCCCATTCTTTATTCTAACACTTAATCCATTATGATAAAGTCCATTAAAACAGAAACCTGTCATATTATTAACATGATTTAGGAGCATTAAAGTGGAACCTGAATGGTTACCACTCTTTAAAATATGTATTCTTCCATGGTCACTTAAGTACCATGTTGAGTGAGGAAGTTGATTATATTGCTTTAGTTTGACATATAAATGCTAATTAGAAGTTGCATGTACAGCACTTGTTTTTACCACAGTTCATATAGTGAGTATTCAAATTGTATGTATGTGTACATAGACAGTTATCTACTTCTAAATAATATGTATG
Source organism: Murina feae (assembly GCA_004026665.1). Lineage (NCBI taxonomy): Eukaryota > Metazoa > Chordata > Mammalia > Chiroptera > Vespertilionidae > Murina > Murina feae. Next base: position 36,851 of record PVJC01004180.1, on the reverse strand, counting down.
TTATTGTACTTATTCAGGGTTATGTGAAATACATTTCAAGTTGCCATTTTATATAGCAAGTGTCTAATATTACACGGTAATTGAGATCTATTGAATTAAGATTTTAAAAATGAAATAGTTATTTTGAAATGATGTCTTTCAACAGCAATTTTGGTTTATTCATTGAATAAATAAATAAATACTTTATCCAACAACTTTTTAATTGCTCTCATATACTTGGCATGATGCTGGTTGCTAGGAAGACAAAGTTGGAAGACTGCCCTAAGACAGCCATTGTCTAGTGGGTGACATAGACAAAGCAGCGCATGCACTGTGCTATGAAAGACTAAAACACACAATGCCATCATGATACATAAGATAAAAACACCAATGTGTCAGTCTTGGAGAACAAGTGGTAGCTAGGCCAAGAGATGTGTAGACATCAGGCATAAAAGAGCATTTATAAGCAAAGCATAGAGGAAACAGAAATAAAAACTTTTTGAAGTAACTTAACTGCAACTGCACACATTCTATTTAACATGATCATAGAGCATAAGGAGGGTTGAAGGAGGACTAGTTACAAGTAAAGAAGATATCTATATAATAAAAGGGAAATATGCAAATTAACCCTAACAGCAGAATGACTGGGAATGACTGGTCACTATGACACACACTGACCACCAGGGGGAAGATGCTCAATGCAGGAGCTGCCCCTGGTGGTCAGTGTGCTCCCACAGGGGGAGCTCTGCTCAGCCACAAGCCAGGCTGATGGCTGCCAGTACAGCAATGGTGGTGGGAGCCTCTCCTGCCTCCTCAGCAGCACTAGGATGTCTGACTACAGCTTAGGCCTGCTCCCTGCTGGCAAGTGGGCATCCCCCAAGGGCTCCCGGGCTGCCAAAGGGATGTCTGATGCCAGCTTAGGCCCGATCACCCAGGGAGTGGGCCTAAGCCAGCAGGTGGACATTCCCCGAGAGATCCCAGACTATGAGAGGCCACAGGCTGGAGTGAGGGATCCCCCACTCCCGAGTGCACAAATTTTTGTGCACCAGGCCTCTAGTATGGAATAAAGGAAGATATGGTAGAATGCATGGAAGTAATTCTTCAAAGACTTGACCAAAAGCTGCTACTAAAGTGATATCACAAGGGATTCAGAAATGAAGAAGGGTGGTGAGATGTTAGGGCAGGTCTTGGAAACATATTAGATACTAGGGGCCCGGTGCACAAAAATGTGTGCATTCGAGAGGTCCCTCAGCCCAGACTGTGCCCTCTCGCAGTCTGGGACCCCCTCAGGGGATGTCAACCTGCTGGCGTGCCTGGGCAGCCTGGGTGAAGGGCTGATGGCTGTTTGAAGGCTGGCCAAGCCCCGCAGTGTGGACGCTCACCCCACTGGGGTGTGGCCAGCCTGGGTGATGGGCTGAGGGCTGTTTTCAGGCTGCCCACATCCCCTTCAGGGTTCAGGTCCCTACTGGGATACCTGACCAGCCTGGGTGCGGGGCTGAGGGCAGTTTTCAGGCTTTTAGGCTGCCCACAGCTCTCATTGACCCAACGTCCCAGCAAGGCTGGCTGGAATCAGGTTTCTGGGGTTCATTTATCTCCTATAATTTAAACACTGTTGCTTTAAGCTCAGGCCTAGGCAGGTAACGAAGCCTCCTGTTTGCTTCAGCTCTGTGGTTTCTATAATTGCAACTATGTTGCCTTGAGCAGAGAGAGGCCCAGCCAGCCTAGGCAGACAGTTTACTCCTGGTGCACCGGAAGCCTCCTATTTGATCTAGTTCCGTGGTGGTTGGCCTCCATCTTGGCTGGGTTAATTTGCATACACCCACTCTGATTGGCTGGTGAGTGTGGCTTAGGCATCCTGGAGAAACAGTCAATTTCAATATTATTCTTTTATTAGAGTAGATGGTCTCTGAAGGAGGGGATGGAGTTCATGCTCAGTGGAAGCTGAGTAGTGGCATTTCCACTGAGATTGGGATTGGGTTAGTGGTGCATTGTGTTCAAAATAAATTGCAGTTTTAAAGCATATTTTCTCATAACTTAATATTTTCCAGATTCAATGAATAATTATTTCATTTAATGGAAGGAAAATTGTTAAGGAACTCAATTTTTTGATTAATGTTTTTAAGATAGACGTTAGACTTTTGCTTCTGAGGAACTGTACATTTTCAGCACATTAAGTTAGTATTAAAGCACAAAGAACTTTTTTTAAAATATTGATAACAATACACTAAGAGCTGAGATGCTTTAAAATATCTTATTGTATGTGGTGGAGACTGTATGAGGGGCTGAAGTGGCCATTGAGATTGTCAAGTCCACTTCACTCAGCTCTCATTACTCCTGAGTGCCAAGTAGTACATTGGATTGTTGAAATATAAATCTGCTTTGGACACGAGGTTGAATAAAATAACTGGCCCATACTCATATTTCAGTTTTCATAATGGCCTAATTGAATTGAACAATTTGTAATTTGATATATTATTCATCCACTTAACTACAATTAGATGACCCTGGGCTCTGGGTAGCCATGGACTAAATATCTGTATAATTAGAGTCATTGGTTTTGATGAAATAAATTGGGCTAAAGTATATTTCAAATAATTTTTCTCCATAATATTTATTTTCATTGAAATAAGTTTTAACAAAAAACCATTTCCAAAAATCACATTATTTAAATAGAAAAATTATGGTTTTTAGCTTAAAAATAGTTTCATTATTTTGGTGATCGCTAAGAATTACTACTAATTCAATGCGTACATTAAAATTTTTGGTTTGACTAAATATTGCTTTTATTGAAAAATTAAATCTATTTTTCTATCATTTGTTTTGACAGTTTCTACAGAATATGATTTGGAGGGGACAACAAAAATGATGCATACTTTGTTTTTAAATTTACCATCATGCCAGCTAGTAAACTCGTATAACTATATGAATATACAAGACAGGAGAGAGTAAATGCAGGAAAACATATTTAGTTCCAAATCAACACAGACAAGGAATAAGTCAATTCGAGGTGGAAATTTTGGAAAGTCTTTTTAGAGATATTTACTTTTCTAGATCATCAGGGGAAAAACATTTACGGAAAGATGGCAGCAGATGGTAAGTCTAGAATGAAAGATGGAACCTACATCATGAAAATCTTGAATCCCATCCCAATCAACTAGATTTAATTCTGTTCATTTTATTAATGGTTGCAAATTCTTAAAGGTTTTTGAGCAACGGATACCATAAACATGCATAGGGATAAACAGAAACAACAAAATGAAGAGCGAATAAGATTAACATATTACCTTCTTTTGTATAGCATACTTAATGTTTTTACTGCACTGAAGGATTTTCCCATTGTCCGCTTTCTTTTTATAGGCTAGTTTCTTTTAATATATTTTTATTGATTTTAGAGAGGAAAGAAATGAGAGAGAAATGGAAACATCAGTGATGAGAGAGAATCACTGATCGGCTGCCTCCTGCACGCCCCACACTGAGGGTTGAGCCTGCAACCTGGGCATGTGTCCTGACTGGGAATGGAACTGTGACCTGCTGGTTCATAGGTTGACACTCAATCACTGAGTCACGCCAGCTGGGCAAGAAAACTATTATATCATGCTATAAACTAGGTATTTTAGCCTTTCATAGATCTAAGTTGGATAAAATGGTTTTGTGAAGTCCATGTTTCCTATATGTTATATAGATTTACTCCAGATGGCATGAAGGGGTCAGCAGTTGGACTGTTATAATTTGTGAAATCAGTTCACATTAAGTTACTCTTGATCAATTAATAAATATTTAAAATTCCCAATTTGAATTATTATTATAGGTTGTTAAAATAATGGAATCTCACACCAGACTCAGTATAAAACTTAGTTTTAAAACTTACTACAAATGCAATTTAGGGCAAGTAATTTAATCTAAGTCTTTATCTTGTAAAATATAGAGAATAATAGTATACATTTTATAGGATGGTTATGCAGTCTTAATTTTTAAAATATATTTTATTGATTTTTTACAGAGAGGAAGGGAAAGAGACAGAGAGTCAGAAACATTGATGAAAGAGAAACATCAATCAGCCGCCTCCTGCACACTCCCCACTGGGGATGTGCCCGCAACCAAGGTACATGCCCTTGACCGGAATCCAACCTGGGACCCCTGAGTCCACAGGCTGATGCTCTATCCACCGAGCCAAACCAGTCAGGGCTGCAGTCTTAATTTAATAGGCCAAGTATAACGCCTGGAATTAAGTCCTCGGTAGCTATTATAATTACTTTGGCATTCTAGAAATTCCAGTTTTAAAGAATTTGATTCTCCTGTCAAGATTACTTCTCTGATAATGAATTACCTGATTCTGATTCTAGATCTCTAAGTATTCATTTATCTACTGGTATTTACTTATGCTGTTTATCGATAGTACTAATTTAGTAGTCAGAGTCTCCTGAAACTACTTCTTCTCTAATAACTCACTGTTACATGATTTCCACCCTCACTTTCCATCCATATCATTTCTTTTGCTATATAAAATACTGCTAGACGCCTGGCTTAAAAAATAGGCATAAGAAGATAAGTTCTGGTATTTGAACTTCATTAGCCATTACCAATTCCTCTAATGCTCTAAAACGGCTAGTTTCTTTATCGGTTAACCAGCCTCACTACCAAGGATCTCACTTATCATTTCATTCCACAGTCATTCCCCAATCCATCTTCACGATCCCAGTGTTTAAGGATTCAAGTTTGCTAGACAAACTCTTGTTACTGAAAACCTGAAGGTCATGCTGACACATAACACCTAAAGATCGAAACACAGTGTCATCAAATATGACACGGCACTACATTTAGATTAATTTCAAAACAATAGTTTTAACTTGACTTATGTTGTCACAAAAGCACACCCAAAGAAGATAGGGCAGCTTTCATTGCATATAATTGACCACACGTAAGCTGACCGAGTTCCACGTGACAGTGTGTCCTTACTCCTCCCAGAGGATAACTTAGCTTGCCCTTTGTTAACCGGGGTCTGGCACGGCACGGAAGCCAATGCATAATCATGCCATGCGGGACTTCGTTACTGTAGGTCAGATCTTTTAACTGGCATGAAATAACCAGTGTTTCACATGACATTGATGGAACAATCTAATATGTTAGTAAACATAAGCTGGCTTACGTGGATAAATAGGTGATTTCTGTTTAATGTCTGAATTAAAAAAAAATAAGTCTTCAAATAGACTTTCCAGTGCTATTTTTGGGGACATCAAGTTGAAAGTACTTGGGATACTGGGGACCTGGCATATTTTTCTTGCATGCCTACAGTTCCAATGGCCCTAGTGATCTCTCCCTCACCACCTCATTAGCTTTTCTATTTCGTCCTTCTCGACGGATGTTAGATATTGATTATACCATCTTCTCTTAACTCCCATTCTCTGAAGGTCACAAGTGCAAACAGTACACCTGAAATTGTCCTCCACCTGTAGGAATGGAGATTTCTTAGAAAGGAGAGAGCTTGTCTTTCACCCAGAACCTGTTGAAGTTGGCATATGATCAGCTACGCATTTACTCGGCATGTGACACTAAGCAGCCTGGACTGGGTGACTGGAAGGGTCAGGCAGTCTGCCCTGGCTTACACAGAGGCTTTCTCTAAAGGCGTGTAGGAGCCAAACCTATACCCAGCGAGTGCAGAGGTCTCCGAGATCAATGAGCGAGTCTGTACACCTTCCTCCTCTGGTCTTATTTTATATCAATTTATTCCTGGAACATAAAACAGACACACACACACACACACACAAACAAAAACACACACACAGAAAACACTGTGTCATGATATACAGGCATACCTTTATTGATTCTTTATATTAAAAAAGGGAGTTGGAATAAAAAATCCACTTTCCTGGAATGTTTCAAATGTAATTTTACACATTTGTATAAATTAGAAAGATTTCTAGGCTCTATAAATTAATTTTGACACATCACGATAGCAACATTTGTTTTCTGGGATTCAACTGTCAGCTGTAAAATTTAGAAACAAAAATCTATAAATGAAAAAAATCACTTCCTTCAGGCCTACTACTGATACTCAAAGTGTGCCTGTGAGACAGAAGGGATTGGGCCTATGCCAGTGATAAGAATAGGTGCTCTCCTTTCTTCCTCCAAACTCTAACTACAATTAGCAGTGTGTGTGTGGGCGTGTGCGTGTGTGCACACACATGTGCAGGCACATGGAGAAAGAAAGAGGAAATATGAACAGATGTAGTAGTATTTATAGAGAAGGAATGTTATATTTAGTTCTGAATTGGTATAAATGAAGAAGGAAAGTAATAGAATCATCATAGATAATGAATAACAGCCCGTGAGAAATAGCTCCCTTTTCCCGCTCTGTGGCTTTTGGCCACATGGAGGTTTCTGTTTGGTGTTAAACAAATTTTGATTCCAGTGATCAGGCTGGTTTTAATGAAAGACACTCTAAACAGAATCAGAAGGCATTTCATGGACTATTTCACTCGGAGCACCCAGCACAGTCCCAGAACGCTGCAATGCGGGGAGGATCACAATAAAAGGAGTCATAGTCTTTTTGCTGTTGGAGGGTCTTGCCTTCAATTTGTAAAAAATCCAACACCTCAGGTAAGGTATGCTACATAGCATCTTCTTGTGTGTGAAGACACATGGCATCTGTTGGGTTTCCTAGAACAAAACTACATGGGGCTGCTAAGAAGCCAGCAGGTGAGCAAGCAGTAGGTTACCTTGAAATCCAGGGTCTACAAAGTTAAATTAATGTGTAAGTCTTATGCCTGAGAATAAATCAAAGAGAATATCCCATTGGAGTGGGCAGTATCCTTTCATTTCCAATCAGAAAACAAAAAGGGTTTGCATTAAGAAAGCATATAAATCAAAAGGAAGTTCTGGTTATTTTAAGGAAGGTAGTTACTAAGCTGTGCACACCAGTATTACGTCTGGCTGACACAGATGTCAACAGTCCATAATTAAATTTCTCTCTGCCTCAGTTATTCTTTAGACTCAGCCATGTAAGTTTAGCGACGCTGATTTAGGAACACGACCCCATTAAATGAAAGTCACTGTCATCACAAGGTGTGCCTGCATTCCACAACTACTGTCTCAGAATATTGTAGTGTTACCTTTCACTCTCAAACATACCCCAGCTTGCATAATTTATACCCTCACCCTGTTCTCTTCCCATGAGGGGAGACAAAACTATGTGTCCCCAAGGCATTTGGGAAACCCTGTGAAAGCAAGGAGCCAACTATAGCCTCACAGACTCAATGAACTTGACTAGTGTAATGTCCAGTGGAAACTAGTTTTCAGGGATAAATGCCTTTAAACAGAACATGCTCTTTCTCCTTCCATGGTGTACCTTCCTGGTGCCTCTTTAGGACATGGGTCCTGAAGACAGGGAATTTTTATTTCTAAGTATGTGAAGCGTGGGTAAATGTGTCAGGTAATATGACCTAAGATGTTTCTTTTTTTAAAAAATATATTTTATTGATTTTTTAAGAGAGGAAGGGAGAGGAATAGATAGTCAGAAACATCGGTGAGAGAGAAACATGGATCAGCTGCCTCCTGCACACCCCCTACTGGGGATGTGCCCGCAACCAAGGTACATGCCCTTGACCGGAATCGAACCCGGGACTCTTCAGTCCCCAGGCTGACGCTCTATCCACTGAGCCAAACCGGTCAGGGCCTAAGATGTTTCTTACTTTTTAATAACATATTGCTCAAAAACAGGGATTGGAAATACTTAAGTTTTGTACAACCTAAATGAAAAATAATAATGTTGTTGATTTTGACGAGAAGGAGGAAGAAGAAGAAGGGGAGGAGGATGAAGTAAATTTAGTTTATCAATTTCTACTTGAAACATGTGAAACTATCCCCACATTGAAAGGAAATGTGCTTCGTGAATGTCTCTGAAGAAGAGCTGATTTGTTGAGACATGTCTACCTCAGTTCTCAGTGTGTGCTCCTATGGCCTTTCTTGAGAGGATTTCAGATCTGTGAGGTACAACTTATTTTCAAGATAATATTTTGTGGGTTTTGAATGTCTTTGAGGAAGCAGTAAAAATTATTAATTATATTAATGTCTCCATCCTTAAAAACACATCTTTTTAATAATCTGCATATGAAAACATGAAGGATATGAAGATACAATGGTTTTTGAGAGATAAACACTTCTGTGGACATTTCAGTTTCAAGCTGAATTAGCTTCCTTATTCTTCCATGGTCGCCATTTTTATTTGAGAGGAAAATCAACAGAAAAACTGGAGTTAGATATTTTCTCAAAAATGAATGAAGTGGGATAGTCAGTTCAAGGAAAATAGTATTAGCTGCCAAGGATGAATTGAAACTTTTAGGCTAAATTTGAAATTTGGAAATTTGTGTCCACTCCTAGGAACTTGACTGCTTCAAAGCATTTCGAGGCCTTTTAATGGGATTGGTGGTGATGGGAGCAGATGAGGTTTTTGGTAATGTATGATGCTATGTTTCAACATTTGGAAGATCTGTCTAACTCAGTGTACCATTCCAAATTACTGTAGATTGATGTGCCAAAAATCATGCATGGGTAAAAGATGTTTTCAAAGTGCAAGAGAGACCAGTGGGTTTTTATATAGTATAAGCATAAAATGGTTATCAATATGGTGCCAGATTCCACCTAAAAACAAACTTTTAAGAAATTAGGTATTGAGTTTTGGTTTAGAGTTAAAGGATAAAATTTACCATTATCTGAAAACACTATTAAAATGTACTTCTCTTTTCAAACTGCATATCTGTTTGAAGTCAGTTATTTTCATGGAATTCAACCAAATCAACATATCAGGGCAAAATGCAGGAAGTAACGCAATAATCTAGTTACTAGTATTTCCTAATAAACCACTCATTTAAATATTTTCAAAAGTGCAGGGTAGGGCAAAAGTAGGTTTATAGTTGTTCACATGAAAAATAATACAATAATTAAAAGATAATGTGAAGATAAACTCTATGTTTGTGTACATCCAGCTGTGAACCTACTTTTGTGCCACCCTGTATAAAGTACTACCACTGTTCTCACCAGTATTTTTTGTTTTGTTTTGGAAAATAGAGGGTTTTAAAAAAAGTATTATTGATTTTAGAGAGAGAGGAAGGGGGAGAGAGAGAGAGAAATATCAATGTGAGAAAGAAACATTGATTTGTTATCTACAGGTTTCTGCTCCCCACCAGAAATCAAACCTGCAACCTTTTTGGTGTACAGGACAATGCTCCAACCAACTGAGCCCCCTGGCTAGAACAAGGGTGTTTTGTTTTTTTTTAAATTATTATTCTTATTTTGGCAAGGGTAAATAAATATTTAATAAATAAATATTTTTAAAATAACTCATTTTTAATATGGCAAATATGTGTAGGTATAACCTGCATTAGCAAAAAGGTTTAAGGTCCTCAATCAACTTTAAGAGTACATATGGTTCCTGAGATCAAACAGTTTGCAATCTACTTTCACATTATTCCTTTTCCAACTGATTGCAGACCAGTCTTCTCTAACTCAGATAACAGAGTAAGCTGAAGTGGGCCAACTATTCCATTTAATGAGTTAGAAAGAAAGAAAGAAACTTTCAGGCCTCTTGAGGCCTTGGCTCCTGAAGTCAGAGTGTAATTCCCACCACCATCTACTGTCAAAGCAAGATCCAGGGCCCAGCCAGATCTAAATCCTAAGGAGACAGAACTTTGACTCTGGAATGGAGGACTGGAACAATCGATGATTACAGTTAATCTATCACTGTGTTGTGAATCATATGCACTGTTTCCCATTGAAAACATTTCCAATAGCTTTTTTTCTAAAAACTTTCATAGTTTTTTAGATTAGAGAAATATCTTTGGAGAAGTGAAACCAAATTTCTCTGCTGAAAGGTAACATTTTCTTCTGATACCACACACAAGAATAAACACAAAATGTATTAAAGGCTTAACTGTTAGACACGAAACCATAAAAATTCTAAAAGAAAACATACGCAGTAAAAGCTCAGACATTTCTAGTAGCAGTATTTTTTTCTGATATGCCTCTTTGGACAAGGAAAACAAAAGAAAAAATAAATAGGACTCCATCAAACTAAAAAGTTTTGCACAGCCAAGGAAATCATCAATTGAATAAAAAGACAACTCACTGAATGAGAGGCCATATTTGCCAACGATACATCTGTCAAGGAGTGAACACCCAAGCTTTATAAAGAGCTTATATAGTAGACGGTGCATTGGGTGAAGCGGAAGGCTGCAGGAGCACTTTATTTAGAGTCTCAGTTTCTCTAAAGTTAAAAATTAAAAATAAACACAAGGCTTAGAAAGAGCCAAACATCTATCCTATCTAATGAAAGAGTAATATGCAAATTAACCATCACTACAAGACAAAGATGGTGGCGCCCATAGTGGTGTGGCAGGACGCTGACAGCATCACCCTGGCAACATGAGCCCAGCAGGCATTGCCTCAGAAACCAGCAACCCATGAGCAGATCTGGAGCAGGAAAGGCTGGCCTGGTAGCAAGGCAGCGTATAGGCACATTTGCCTCCTTCCCAGTCACCTTGAGGAGATCAAGGAGCAGGAAAGGCTGGCCCGGCTGCAAGGCAGTGTGCAGGTGGGGTTTGCCTGCTTCCCAGTCCCTGTAGCAAGATCGGGGAGCAGGCAAGCATGGCTGGCAGGCAGCACCCAACCCTGGCCACGGGTCAAGGGAAAGAACAACATGTAGGCAAGGTCAGGAGCCTGAGAGACCAAAACAGAGGGGTGCCTACTCCAAGCCTCCATGGTGTGCCTGGGGGCAGGCCCCAAGCAGATACACACACACACACACACACACACAGGGCAACTACTCCAAGCCTCAGATGTGGCTGGGGGCAGGCCCCCAGTGGGGACACACACACACACACACACACACACACACACACACACACATGGGGCCTGCCAGACTGGTGCCATCAGTAGGACATCCACTGAGGGGTCCTGGACTGTGAGAGGGGGCAGGCTGGGCTGAGGGACCTCCCTCCCCCATGCATGAATTTCATGCACTGGGCCTCTAGTATATATATAACCCTAAGCAACCAAATGACCAGTCGACTGGTTGCTATAATGTGCACTGAACACTAGGAGGCAGATGCTCAGCACAGGAGCTAACCCTGATTGTCAGTGCACTCCCACAGCCAACCTCCCATGGTTGGCCAACCTTCAGTGGTCCCTCCCCCTGGCCAGACGGCCCTCCTTCCCTACCCTGCCCCCCATTGGCCCCAATCGCTGGCCAGGATGAGGGACCCCACCCATGCACAAATTCGTGCACCAGGCCTCTAGTATTGTTATGAAAAAACAAACTTTAGGGTAACTTCCTTTGATAATACAGCAGATATTTTCTGATACCTTCTATATTCTAATCCTCTGCACCTGTGTGTTGTTAACACCATTCTAACATGTTTACTTATCTTATTTCCCAAACCACAGAAGCAATAAACAAAGCAGAAGGAAGTGGAAGAGATATTAGAGGCAGGCAAACTGCATCTATGGAAAGTTTGGAGCCATAACATTTAGAACAGTCATTGTTAATATTGTCTTGTTCTCTAATAATGACAAAGCAACAAGGCCTGTGGCACAGAGGAGTGACTTGTAGTCTCATGATTTTCCCTTTGCCTTATACCATGGGGTCAACAGCTAAGAGTATTTTAATATCATCATTCTAGAAACGAAGGATGGAAAAACTCTTTTAGGAATTCATTTCATAAGTTTTAGTATTGGCATCTGTCCATTGTTTGACCCTTCACTTCTATTACGGTGTCTTGCTAGGAACAAAAATGATCAAGCTACATTATTTACCTTTGCAATGTTTTTCATAAAATATATGACCCTGTGGCCCAGCCAGCAAGCATCAACCTATAAACCAGGAGGTCATGGTTTGATTCCAGGACACATGCTGTGGCTGAAGGCTTGATCCTCAGTGTGGGGTGTGCAAGAGGCAGCCAATCAATGACTCTCTAATTATTGAAGTTTCTTTCCCTCTCCCTCTCCCTCTCCCTCTCCCTCTCCCTCTCCCTCTCCCTCTCCTTCTTCCTCTCCCTCTCCTTTTCTCTCTAAAATAAATAACAATATGTTTGTTTGTTTTTAAATGTGACCCTGTGTTTCACCCCACAGACCCAGGATTGCATAGGCAGCTGTATTTCCTGCAAAGACCCTCCAATGTGGTAGCCATTGAAGGAAAGGACGCTGTCCTGGAGTGCTGTGTGTCCGGCTACCCTCCACCGAGCTTCACCTGGTTACGAGGAGAGGAAGTCGTCCAACTCCGGTATTGTAAATTTAGGACTTCTGCGAAGTATATGCTACTGTATATCTTGCTCCAGCTTGATATAGATACCTACAAATATTAGGGTCTTTGATAATAATTGAATATTTTTCCACATTCCTTGTTGTACAGTATATGAAAGACATTTACCCACCTAGATAAAGGGCGAGGAATAATTTAAATTCATGAGGTCAATTCTGAAAGGAAATTTTAAAAGCCAGATTGTCACTGAGATAATTCTGCCCAGAGATACTCAGAAGGATCTCATCCTAAGGAAGCATATAGAGAGTGAAATATTTCTTAAGAAACCAACATTTCTTGAATTAAAAATATAACATTCAAATATAGTAGGTTTGTGTTAGCTTCAATGATCTCTCTCACTATATTCTCTATAGTGGATATTTCAGATAAGGCAGGAAAAGGACTTGGCCGGCTTTGAATCACTGGACATTAATATTAAGGCATAGTTACAAAGTAAACTCTTAAATAGAATGAAACACTTACTCAATGAAACATTTTGATTGAATGGGTTTCACTTAAGGAATTAATTTCATTGATCTTAAGGCTTGGTGTGCTCCTTTGCAACACATTTATTTTCTATGGTAAGATAGGTGCAGGGACAATAAGTTAATCTGTAAACGTCATTTACCTTAAATCCTATATAAAGAAAGGCTAATATGCAAATTGTCTCCTTGACCAGGAGTTCGACTAGGGGGATGGGCCAGCTGGCCAACCACCTGTGGCCCCTCCCTCTGGCTGGCCACACCCCCTATTGGCCCCCCTACCCCAATCAGGGAGGTCTGGCCCATGCATGGATTCATGCACCGGGCCTCTAGTATTTAATAAATGGTATGGTACCACAATCCTTCTGAGAATATGAAAACTTGTGGAAACCCTTCCCATCTGCAGAGTGTCATGATGTGTTCCCTCAGCATAGCAGGGCATTGTACAAAGGCTGCTAAGTAGGATGCAGGCCACAGGACATTGACCTCCACTGTGGGGAATAACTTCTCTGGACCTTGCAGTTTTCAAATTCAAAATGAAAGAACTGGCCCACATTATCTATACACTCTTCTCTATACACTCACTCTAACATTAGTGCCACGTTTAATCTACTTCAGTTCTTCGATCACTGCATCCGGCCTTCCAATGGGAGTGGTTTACCTTGAAGGAATTTCTCACCAATAACTGCCATACCATCAAGCCCCTATGATACAGAATTTCTGTTCAGTTTTATAATTTGAATTCTCGTGGATTTCATTTGAACCTTTGAGTACATTGTTGATAGATTGGTGTTAGTTTCCCTCTAATTTCATATGCTTATGTCTTACAGGTCCAAAAAGTATTCACTATTGGGTGGAAGCAACTTGCTTATCTCCAATGTGACAGATGATGACAGTGGAACATACACCTGCGTTGTCACATATAAAAATGAGAATATCAGTGCTTCGGCAGAGCTTACAGTCTTGGGTAAGTTAATGGCTTAAAATGAGTTTACATGGTATCCTTCAAAATATATCACCATGACACTTCAACTGCTTATTGCTGAATTGCTTCCTATTTTTTTCTTTTAGTGGAACATTGCCTTCTCAATACTCCACTTACAGCTTTGCTCTGCTTTGATTAATTGCATAGGTGTTAAATGCAGTGTTTGAATACTTGCTCATTGATTAAAATCCAGATTCATCACACTGTAGTCTATTTATTTCAGTGATACAACTGAAAACTACCAAAAATTATTATTTAACAAATGTGTTAAAGAAACAAATGCAGTATTCTGAAAAAGAAAATATTATCTGGGGAAAATAAATGAAGTGAAATGAGGTCAATTGCCTGACAAATATGAGCCTCCATGGAAAAGTCAGTTGTGTTTTGAGATGATAGGGTATCTGAGAGTAAGTTCAGATGTGTTGCTGAAATTGCTTTGTTAAGATGGGAGGACTATAGATGTTATCTTGAATCATTAAAATCAAATACATCTAAAGAAAACTTGCATGGCAAGAATCTAATTTAAAGAAAATTAAGGACCACAGATGGGTTATTATTCCGAGAGGAAGGGTCACCCGCTATCATTGCAAATTAATCATTCTTATGTGTGGTAGATACTCAAAGGGGATGCATATTTTATCATCTACTCCAGATTGTTTCAGGCCCGTTTCTTTGAATTATGTAATTTGGAGAAAGTACCTGAACATTTGAATTTCAATTGATTTTTCCTGTAACAACAAAAAATTGTCTACCAGTCTTTGGATTAGTTTTCCTCTGGAGTAAATCTTCTTACCTTTTAAAGAGCCCAGGACAAATCATAGGCTCTTAAAAATTTATTCAGTAAAACTGAAAAGATTCAATACACTGATTGTATCTGCTAGCACATATCATAATATCATTATGCTATCCATTCTGCTTTGTGGGCTTAAAGTTTATTTTTAAAATGTTTTAATCTGTATTTAGGGTAATAATGCACATGACAGATGAGGCAATGGACTTGTTCATTACTTGATCAAACCATAAATATTAAACTAAGAATAGGCAAAGAGCTTTCATTCTTTGCTTTTGGAGGTAATGTTATTCTAACTTAAATATCATGTCTTTAAAATGATAATACTTTCATTTATTCTTATACTAGAGGCCTGGTGCACAAAATTGATGCAAAAGGCTTGGCCCTCACAGCCTTGGCTTCAACTGGAGGTCATCCACTCTGATTAGCATATTACGCTTTTATTATTATAGATGGAAGTTTTTGGTCAAGCAAAAAATTTTAAATTTGTAACATCAAAGTATAGTAATATAGAATGGCTACCATAGACATTATCTTATAATGTGTATTACAGATCATAAGGCAAATACAGTTATGAGATGCAATATAATTCATAGTGATCATAGGTAAGCCTCTAATTGCAAATGCATGAAGTCAAATTATATATCAAACGAATGTACAGTATTTAAATATGCAATACCTCATTGGTATTTAAGACAAATATATAAATTCTGATTTCTGAGACCACAGAATTAGCCTAGAAATGTCTGTACAGACATAAATATCTGCTCACATATTGACATTCATGCACATTCTTCTGTGTGTTCCTGTGTGTGTTTGTGTCCTTCAGTTCTTCAATGTTGAGAATTACCTTGTTTCCAAGTTTAACTTAACAAAAACGGACACCGAGATGATGATTTTTATAAGTGTATCTTTGTTATTTATTTGCTTATAACTTAAAGAAAAGTATAGCAGAAACAGTTATACTCTCACTAGCAGTGCCAGAATTTGCCTGTCATCTAGGCCAGCCTGGCTCAGTGGTTGACCATCAACCTATGAACCAAGAGATCACGGTTCGATTCCTGGTCAGGGCACATGTCTGGGTTACAGGCTCGATCCCCTGTGTGGGGCATGCAGGAGGCAGCCAATCAATGCTTCTCTCTCATCATTGATATTTCTATCTCTTTCTCCCTCTCCCTTCCTTTGTGAAATTGATAAAAGTATATTTTTAAAAAGAATTTGCCTGTCATCATGAGTACATTCTTTCTTAGCCCCCAATATTTGCTTAGTTAACAAGTTTATAAAATTAAACCTTCTTTTTCTAATTTATATCTTTATTAAATTCAGGATTCTTTTATAGTTTTAATGTCATTTTTTCACCTTTTTACCTTTATGGCAATAA
Source organism: Murina feae (assembly GCA_004026665.1). NCBI lineage: Eukaryota > Metazoa > Chordata > Mammalia > Chiroptera > Vespertilionidae > Murina > Murina feae. Next base: position 20,945 of record PVJC01004180.1, on the reverse strand, counting down.
TCATCTTCATTTTGTTGATTTGTAAGAGCTCTTTCTATAGGAAGAATAGTAACTATGCTGTGTATGTTCCATGAGTGTATTTTTGTCGTTTTAAAATTTTTAAAAAAAATTTATATTTTATATATGGTATCAAGTCTTTTTTTTTTATTTGGCTGCTGGCTTTGTGGGCTTTAAACTTACATTTTTGTTCTAAATGGATCACCTTATTTCCAAAAGTCTAGATGTTATTATGCATTGAATGTGTAAATTAGAAGTAGTACTAGTTTTTATAAATAGATGGAATTGTCTTTATATCTTGGGTGCTTTGGGTGTGAAGTTTTTTTTTTGGGGGGGGGGTTGAATCTTCCTAATAACTAGGTACACATTTTAAAGATTTCCCTACAGCCATCATATAATTTATAACTATTGTAGATGGCATAATTTAATTCAGGAGATGGTTATAATACTGTTTTAACTGTTCTACTCAGGCTTTAAAATAAGTATCAATATAATAAAATTTTTGATATATTCTTTGACTCTTCTGATATAAAGTTTATCTTGCAGGGCTGAATTTATTTGGAAAATAAAATTTAATACTCTTTTAAGCAGAAGATGAAAATTAACATGAAAATAACCATTTATGTTAATGATTCTGACCTATTGGAATAGCCATCAATATGTTATTGGTGAACAAGTTTTGAGTACATCCATCACATAGGTTCTGGGAAGGCTAAACAAAGGTTTGAAGTCTGGCTTAAATGTGATTTTAGTATCACCACAAATGTATGTAATCAGTTGCTCTAATGCCTTGTGACTAAGATTTTTTCATAATGTAAACTTGGAATCAGTGAAGATATGAGGAGTTGATAGTGTTTATTCTCATAAAAGATACAGCATAAAGCGGGGGGACAGGAGATGGGAAGGAGGGGTCCTGGAGAGGATGCAGAGCCCGGCTCTGATATGGTTCCAGCTTCTATTTCATTTGAATCACTACTGTCATAATGAGCTACAGAGTAGTAGTCTGTCCATTTTTATTTGTAAAATGTCCAACTTTCTGACTGACGAATTATAATCACCATTTCTGAAAATATATTCATTTTTCCCTATATCTACTCACCTTCATCATCATGCAAACATCCATATGCACAGCAAGATTTGCCATGCTTTAGGTCTAGGTTGATTCCTTGTCTGAATCTGCACACATGTGTGCATTAAAAATGTATTTGATATTTAACCAATGAAGTGCCCAACCTTGGATAATTCCTGTGCACTGTTCATGCTCACACGCACAAGAAGGTAGGTGGAAAGTTCACTTTTCAGTAGAAGCCATTAGGTCCAACATCCATGAGAAAATGAAAACATTTTTGAACTTTCCAGAAAGGATGCTGGAATTTATTTTAAAGAGGTCCACAGCAATTTATTCAATATACTATTGAAAATTTACCTTTGGCCCTAGCCTGTTTGGCTCAGTGAATATAGCATTGGCCTATGGACTGAAGGATTCTGGGTCAGATTCTGGTGAGGAGCAATGCCCAGTTTGTGGGCTCCATCCCCAGCAGGGGGAATGCAGGAGGCACCATATCGATAATTCTCTCTGATCTCAATGATTCTCTCTCATCATTGATGTTTTTATCTTCCCCTCTCCCTTCCTCCCTGAAATCAATAAAAATAAAAAATTAAAGAAAAAAAGTTTATCTTTATGTGTAGGTTTCCTCAACGATTTTCCTCAACTTTCTAGAAAAATGTTGGCTGTAACTGGCACAAATTGGTCAGTAGGAGACAAATAAGTCTGATGGGTCAGACCTTTGAACATAATTAAAGACTTGAAGCCACATCTAAGAGTTCCTCATATGCTCCATGGCATGAGGGGCCCATATCACATCACATGGTAGTTGAGTTTACACTTTCCTAAGTAAACACCTTTGCAAGAATATACTTTGGGGAAGGTGTTCCTCCTGCAGGAACTTCTCCTTAAGAAAGAGGCTCCCATGGTCACCCTCTCTGAATGCCTGTGTTCAGGAGGCCTCTCTCCATTGACCTGAGCATGTCCACCTTAGCCTGATGGTAGTATCTTTAGAATAATACATGTTATCTACATTCATATACACAATTCATATGTATTTTCTATTTTTAAGAAAATGTATCTTCAAAATTGATTCCCATAGTCTCTTAAATGCTTGTCATTATCTCAACCCATCATTAATGTGCTGATTCTGAAAATGTAACTATAATAGACCAAGCTATTCAGAAAGTTTTAGGAACATTATCTTAAAAGGGAGTTAAGAAGACAGCATATTAAGATACACGGGAGAAGTTTAAACTGTTAAAAACTATCATTTTGTAAATGTAGTGGGATGGAAAAGTCCATGTTAGTAACTCACTTTATTTTGAAAATGCTTTTGAATAACAAAAAAAGAAGGCTGGATATTTAGAGAATTAGCCAATTACAGTTCCAGTACCAGATACACAACTGAACCTCAGCATTACTAGTAAAGCTGCAACCAACCGATGAGTGAGTGCCTCTGTGTGCTCTGCTAAATACTCTTTGGACACAGAAAGGCACACATGACACTGATCCAGGCCTCATTAAGTAAAAAGTCAGGAAGTGGGCATTAGTGAAAAACCCAAAGAACAGTTAGGGAAGGAGTCCAGGGGCCCTGGATAAAGTTCAACAAAGATGAGAATTTGGGAGCTGGGGTTGGTTGGAGGGGCAGGGGAGAACGTTCAGGGCAGGAGGAATAATTGGGCAAAGGTTTGGAGATAAGCAAGGAATGGGGGAGCAGAAGTGATTGATGTGACTGACGACTGTGGCTAGGAGGAGTTTCTGATGGAGGCTGAAAAGTGGCATAGATTCTGAATGTGTTGCGAATGTAGTTAGATTTTTATCTTTTTTCAAATATATCTTTATAGGTTTCAGAGATAAAGGGAGAGAGAGAGAAACATCAATGCATGTCCCCTACTGGGAATCGAGCTCACAATCGGGCATGTGCCCTAACTGGAAATTGAACCTTGACCTCCTGGTTCATAGGTCCATACTCAACCATTGAGCCCCACTGCCTGAGCTAGATTTTATCTTAAAGGGAATAGAAAGACATGGGAAAGTTTTTCAGTAGTGCCTTATTAGCAGTTTCATCTTGGCTAGTTATCTTTTTAATCCTCTTTTTCTTTTATAGAGAACTAGAGGCCCAGTGCACAAAATTTGTGCATGGGGGTGGTTGGTCCCTCAGCCCAGCCTGCACCCTCTCCAATCTGGGACCCCTCTCACAATCTGGGACTGCTGACTCCCAACTGCTCACCTGCCTGCCTGCCTGATTGCCTTTAACCACTCCCCTGCCAGCCTGATTGATGCCTAACTGCTCCCCTGCCAGCCTGATTGCCCCTCAATGCCCTCCCTTGCCAGCCTGGTCACACCAAACTGCCCACCTCTGCCAGCCTGATCACCCACAACTGTCCTCCCCTGCTGGCTATCTTGTGGTGGCCATCTTGTGTCCACATGAGGGTGGTCATCTTGTGTGTTGGAGTGATGGTCAATTTGCATATTACCTCTTTATTAGATAGGGTGATAATTATTTCTTCATAGAATTTGATGACTGCTTGGATGCCAGAATTAGGAGAGAAGTATTTAGGAATAGCAGGCACAGCTTTGGGTGCCCCGGGACATAAAGAGCCATAAAATGCTCTTCTAATCCTCACGAGAAGCCTAAAGCATAGTTGCAAAGATTAAGCAGAAACAAACAAAATGAAGTGCCACCTATTAAAACACCTCATGCTCTCACTTTGTCCCAAGCTTTCCTCATCTATAAAATGTACAAAGCAACAACTTATTCTCGCATGATTCTCATGATCATGGAGACATCATATAATGATGTCCTCATGTTGCACAGATTTATCTTTGGCAGCAATCTAGAAATAGAGACAAAAATGGCAGTTTGTGGCACATGCAGGATATCCATATTTGTGAAACATTTTGTATTTTTTACTTTCCTCTGTGCTTCTGCTATTCATGATTTGTTTCCATCTAGAGGATAAGAAACTTAAAAACAGATATCATTCATGGCTTGTTCATCTTGACCACTCAAATCCTTGGTGTGTTCTGTGGCTCATCTGAGATTTAAACTTAAGAAATACCATTGTACGTACCTCATGCCTAAGTTATCTAGCTTTCTATCAAAATATTTTACAAGCTCTTCATTGAGACTCATGGTTTTTCCATAGACAGAGTTATTTCTCCCAAAATTGACATGTTGAAGGCCTAATCACCAATTTGACAGTCTTTGGAGGTAGGACCTTTAAGGAGGTAATTAAGGCTAAATATCCTAAGAGTGGGGCATGATCCAATAGAAATGGTTTCTTCATAAGAAGAGGAAGAGGTATCATAGCACTCTATCTCTCAGAGAGCACACACAGAACACAAGCTGGGTGAGGACAGAGAGGACATGGTCTGCAAGCCCAGAAACCAACCTGGCCAGAACCATGACCTTAGCGTCCCTCCCTCTGGGACTTTAATCAGTGAGTTAATGTCTGAGATACCCAGGACCAGGGAGTTTCTTATGGGAGTTCAAGCAGACTAATGAATATGTGTTCTATGCATTATATTGTTAAAACGATTTTTGAGCCTGCTGGATAGAGCATTGGCCTGCTGAGTGAACACAGGTCCCAGGTTTGATTCCAATCAAGGGCACATGCTGGGTTGTGGGTTTGATCCCCAGTAAGGGGGAGGGGTGCAAGAGGCAGCCAATCAATGATTCTCTCATCATTGATGTTTCTATGTCTCTCTCCCTCTACCTTCTTCTCTGAAATCAATAAAAATATATTTAAAAAAGATTCTTCATTGGTTTTATAGAGACATGAGCTACAATGGAGAAGCATATCAGTAATATTTATCACATGTCATTAGTACTGACAGTCTTAAATTTCTGGCAGTGTGAAAAAAATGTCCTTCTTAAAAAGCAATGAATCAAAAAATTATTGGTTTATAAATGAGGTTCTGTGTAGTTATAAGATTATAAATTTAATGTTCCCCTGTCTTAACTTTTCTTCAATATCACCCTCTCTTTATTTGGTAATTTTTGAGTAACAGGTACTACTCACATTTTAGATCCTATCATCTTAAATATGTTCCAATTTAATAGTAAATATGTCATTAGCTATTAGGAAATTGTGTTTCTTTTCTTAATCAATTCTTAGATAAATTTAATTTACTACAACAAACTTGTTGAAGTAAATATCCATGCCCCATCAACTTGCAGATGTGTCTAGTAATGAAGGAAAACATGATAATTAAATACTGATGTGATTTTGTATTTTTATATATGTTTTAGTTTTAATAATTTTATTTTTACTGAAATATATGTGCTATTAGTTGCTAACTTCTGAGCATGTGTAATTGGCCACAGAGGATTGACCCACCCATTTGGAGAGAAAGTGGTACATCCACTTCCCGTCAAGGTGTTCAATGGCCTCCTTCATAAACTTGCTTCGGGATCACTTGTGCTGGGTGTTAGGCTCATTCTTAGTCAGAAATAGAAAATAGCTATCATAAAACATTGATTACGGTCACATTTATCCTTCTTTTTTAATGTGCAACTATTCATTTGAATGGAGCTCTCCTGAATTTACAGCATCACTGCTTCTGAGTTCACAGCAGTCCTTAAATTTCAGTCTATCTGTAATTGGCCTTTATTATCAGTGACCCCTCACCCATCACATTTAATGATCATATTCATAAAAGTAGTGCCTTAGGTAGGTTTATATTGATTATCCTTCACGAGGTAATTGCCAAATAGATCTTATTGAAATGAGTTTAGAAATTTTCCATGACCTAAATGTAAGATACAAGTGCTTAACCTAAGGCAGAATTAAATTTTAAAAATTTTAAATTATGAGCTGCTGCCCTAACTGGTTTGGCTCAGTAGATAGAGTGTCAGCCTGCGGGCTGAGGGGTTCCAGGTTCAATTCTGGTCAAGGGCATGTACCTGGGTTGCGGGCACATCCCCAGTAGGGGGTGTGCAGGAGGCAGCTGATTGATGTTTCTCTCTCATCGATGTTTCTAACTCTCTATTCCTCTCTGTAAAATATCAACAATATATATATATATATATATATATATATATATATATATACATATATACATATATACATATATACATATATACATATATACATATATACATGTATACATGTATATATGTGTGTGTGTGTATGTGTATATATATATATATATATATATATATATATATATAAACAAAATTTTGAGCTGCTGCTTCTTATCACTGTGTTGCTTTCTTGTTATAGTTAAACTAAGGGCCCAGTGCATGAATTCATGAACCTTGAAAGGAACTGTAAGCCACAAGGCTGTGGTGGGCATGGGGAAGGTCTCGGCCCATCCTCCACACCTCTACCCAGACCCTCCTGCTGTTGCCCCCAGTCCCCTGTCTCCTGGCAGCCCCACTCCCACTGCCACTGCTCCCATGTGCTGATGGCGCTGGCCCAGCTCACATCCTCTGACAATGCAGAGTGATTGGGGCTGGCACCAGCAGCGGGTGTGAGCAGAGCCAATGCTGTCAGCAGTTGGGAGCACCAGGTGGACTGTGGCACATGGGAGCAAAGAATTTTCAGTAACCACCAGAGGCTTACCTTGGTCACAGCAACCAGTGCCCTGCCTTGGTCTGGCACCCCCACTCACCTGCTCTACCATCCTGCTGTGGCCAATGCCCACCACATTCCATGTGTGCCCCCTGGTGGTCAGTACACATTATAGTGACCAATTGGTTGTTCATTTCTGCCTTTCGGTCTATTTTCATATTAGCCTTTTATTATATAGGATTCCTCATCTGGGTTTATAGCTTTCATAAGAATATGCCAAAGTTCTATCCAAAATAATGTTTGGAAGATTCTGTTGAATACATGTTTTATATGCAGTTTAATATAGTTGAAGGCCTACTATGTGGAGCTCTACTTTTCCCCCCACTACTCTTGGATGACCATTTGAGCAGTGTTTTTCATTTATCCTTGAGATGGTTATGAATCTATTTTTTTCTTTCTTGAATAGATAAGGAAGGAAGTAAAGCCCCAGAGGGAAAGGCAAAGACTATGTACTAACTCAGAGCATTAAAAGACAATCTAAGGCCATGGTTTTAATTAGCCCTTACAGTCTCAGCAAGGTGAACGGACCATCTGTGGTACAGAAGGAGGGAAACTGCTGAGAGTGGTGCAAAGTGCATTTTCTGCCAAAGTTGTCCTCAGGTACAAGAACTATACATTATCCCAGAAGGAGTTTGAATCTGTAATAGGATCGAATTAAATTAGAAGTGTTTTAATTAAAGTTGGCAGGAGTTAGTGTCCATTGTACTTGCTAGTTCTCATGGACTAGAGAGTAAAGTATGACATTTCCTTATTTACATTTTAAGCATTTTTCTGTTTTATTATTTCATACTAGGAGCCCGGGGCACAATAATTTGTGCACTCAGCCTGGCCTGTGCCCTGTCACAGTCTGGGACCCCTCGGGAGATGTCCACTCGCTGGCATGCCTGGCCAGCCTGGGTGAGGGGCTGATGGCAGTTTGCAGGCTTGCCAAGCACTCCCCGCCCACCCCACGGCCCGCCACTCACCCCGCTCACCCCGCTGCACCCGCCTCTATGGTTGCTGGCCTCCATCTTGGTTGAGTTAATTTGCATACAGCCACTCTGATTGGCTTAGGTGTCCCAGAGAGATGGATAATTTCAATATTACTCGGCTCCCACTGCTCACACCCACTGCTAGTGCCAGCCCCAATCACTCTGCACTGTCAAAGGATATGAGTAGATATGAAGGTATAATCATTTTGCTATTTTTACATAGCAAGTTATGGATTCATCTGCAGTATCCTATATAATAAAAGGGTAATATGCAAATTGACCCTAACAGCAGAGCCACTGGGAATGACTGGTCACTATGACACACACTGACCACCAGGGGGCAGATGCTCAATGCAGGAGCTGCTCCCTGGTGGTCAGTGTGCTTCCACAGGGGGAGCTCTGCTCAGCCACAAGCCAGGCTGATGGCTGCCAGTACAGTGGTGGTGGTAAGAGCCTCTCCCACCTCCTCAACAGCACTAAGGATGTCCGACTGCAGCTTAAGCCTGCTCCCTGCTGGCAAGTGGACATCCCCCAAGAGCTCCTGCACTGCCAGAGGGATATCTGACTGCCAGCTTAGGCCTGATCCCCCAGGGAGCAGGCCTAAGCCAGCAGGTTGACATTCCTCGAGGGATCCCAGACTGTGAGAGGGCACAGGCTGGGCTGAGGGACCCTCCCCCCCTCCCGCCCCAAGTGCACAAATTTTTGTGCACCGGGTCTCTAGTGGTATCATATATACAAGCAGGAAATAATCAGAGTATAACTGATACTCATACACCTGAAACTCATACCATATAAGCAAGGCTCCCACCGTCATTTAGTGGTAGTGTCCCTAAGGACAAAAAACACCAGCTTGAAAACGTATCTTAAAATAGGGAGCTCTGTTAAAGCATTTGAAGTTTCTATTTATACATTTTAAAATCATTTATTCACTCATTCAACAAATATGTACTGATAATATAGTAATTTTGTTGCCTGAATCTTTGGGTAAAAAACAACTTTATTGAGATATCATTTACTGTGATTTGCATACTGTAATTTTGCATTTGAAGTGTATGATTTACTGTTTTTTTTAGTATAATTACAAATGTGTGCAACTCTATTCAACACAGCCAATTTTAGGACAGCTTCACACCTCAGAATGTAACCCTGTACCATTTAGCTATCACCCCCATATCCTCCTGTTCTCCCTCTTCCCCTGCCTAACCCAACACCCCAGGCAAACACCAATCAACTTCCTTTCTCTTTAGATTCCCTATTCTGGGCATTTTATGTGAATGAAATCATGGAATATGTTCCATTTTGTGACTTATTTCTCTTTAACTTAGCATACTTTTGTCAAGCTTCATCCTTGTAGCATTTCATTCCTTCTTATGGCTAAATAATATTCTATTGTATAAATATACCATGTCTTCTTATGTATTCACTCATTAGTTCAACATTAGGATTAACTTCACCTTTTGCCTATTGTAACTAATTCTTTATAATCATTTGTGTACATTTTTTATGTGGACTTATATTTTCATTTCTCTTGGGTATATACTTAGAAGTAGAATTGATCAATCCTGTGGTAACTATGTTTAAACATTTGAGGACCTACCAGCTTTCTATACTGACAATACCACTTTACATGGTATGAGTATTTCTATTTCTCTGCATCATCACCAACACTTGTTATTAACCAATTTTATTTTATCATATCCAGCCTAATGAATGAGAGGTGGCATCTCATTGTGGGTTTGATTGGGATGACCAATGATGTTGATTCTCTCTCATGGGTGTATTGGCTATTTGTATATTTTTGTTGAAGAAATGTCTATGCAGATCCTTTTCCCACTTCTAATTCGGTTATTTGTCTTTTTATTATTGAGTTACAATGACTTTTTATGGGCATATGTGTTTGGGGTGAGGTATACCACTTTCCTAGGAACAGGCTCTATGAAATGTTACATGGAGAAACTGCTGAAGGCAACATGAGGTCATTGGCTACCCGGGTGAGAACCTTTGAGTTCAAAAAGACTTTTTTTCACGCTCTGTTTTCTTAAGCTGACACTGCATCAGGTATGCGCACGGCTCCTTAATCATTAGGTCTGACACTCTGTGCACCCAGGAGGTAACCCTTTCTCTGTCCCGTACTTCCATCATTTCTTGTTCAATCTACTATTAACACTTAACACATTGGTTAGGCAGTTTCCATAAAAATTCATAAAGTCAGTTGTAATCGCATATACATGAAATTGGTTTCTCAAGGAAGGGGATTGTATCTGAGTTATTTTCACATCTTTAGTAACCTGCATGCTAGTTGGCATAAATTAAGCATTTAAGAAATATGTAAAAAATGCAGATTTTTCACTCTCAGAATTAAGTTTTCATCCCGAATGTTGAATTTTAGTATGTGAAGAAAATTGTCATTGATTTCATCCTTCTTGTGACAAAAAAATGTTTGTGCACAATGCTCAGACTTAAGCCTTCTTTCTCACTTTATCAATATTCTGGTGGTTCAGAAAAGCTGTTTTTATGCATGAAGTTTTAACTGCACTACAATTAAGATGTGACATCATGTGCTAAATTTTAATAGAGACATTTTGGTCAATATTCCTCGTGAAACATATCTTGGGTATAAGTTTGGTATGAACAAAGTGGGTAAAATTAAAGGTAGAGCAACTACACGATCTCATGAAGATGAAAGATAAGCTTTTTGTTTCCCAACATTCCCAAGACTGTTTTTATTACTAGGTGTTCCTAAAATAATAAACAAACAAGACAAACAACACAAAAATTTGCTGTGGTTCCTTCCACTTGAGAAATGTTGGCTCAAACAGAGTCAAGCAGGTACATGTGATAGGACTTCCCAGAATCTCAAACAGGCTAATAATGTTAGGGGAATGCTGTGTGCAATTACAAAGGTGGAAGAGGTAAAACTTATTTTCCTTCTGACCCAGCATCAGATCTGTGTGGAGACTGAAAAAGTGCTTCAGGTGGAGAATCTCCTGGTACCATCAGTACAGCTTCACTGATCTGGCTTATACGTATTTGCTATGTACATCCATTTCTATGGAAACTGCCTATCCAATTAAGTGGAATTTCTACCACAGCTAATGGGTGTAGTCGATATTTTATTCTTGTAGTTCGGACCCATTACACATTCTGCAAGAAGCAACATGATTCCATTTTAATCACAGCCCGGTGCTTCCCTCCTAAGAAAAATAAATGTGATATTTGTGAGTTTGCATCCACTGCTTCTTTAGAGGACCAGCAAAGAAAGTAATTAGCCCATGATTAAATCATATAATTCAATTTTCCCCTGCATATGTTCTTACTGACAAGTAGTTCATGAATTCAACTGCCGAAAGCTCGGTAATAACACTTTATCACCAATTTATAGTGCATGAAAACAAAAGAAAATTTAAATGAGCTGGGGGATTGTGGTGTGTGAGTGTGTGAGAGAGGGTGTGGATTCTTAAAGGGTGGTTAATCAGATAGAAGTGGTGGTTGTGCAAGTGACATTGTATTTCTCCATTGGCATGTTAATTTAGCTTGCAAAATGCCTCCAAAATTAAGATTCACCAGGTCATTATGTAGATATATGCAGGAAGAAAGCGTGAAAAGAGGAACATTTGCCTTGTTTGACTTTTAAAACAATAATAAAATACTAATAAGTGAAATTCTGGCCTCTGAAGAAGATAGCAATGTTCTCCTGACCACCCTTCACTCACTTCCATGGAAAGAGAAAGCAGGTTCGGTCTGTTTTCACTTCCACAGCAAACTGCTTGGTGTTCTTCTCTTAGGCCTGATTCTTTATGGACACCTCATGCTCATCAGCATCGCCCTAAAAGCAGGAGCACTTGTATGGTTATGACTCTCATCTTCTATCTGGTCCTCACTTCCTCCTTCCACATCTTGCTTCTTTCTCTACTCCTTCACCTTACCCCAGTTTACCCTTGTATCTGGCAAGGGTAAACTGTTACTGGCAAATGACAGTTACATCTCGGATCTCGAAGCATTGTCTGTGCAATGGACCAATGGCAGCTAACCTGCAGACTTGTTATGAAGATCAGACTCAGAAATAACGCATGTGCAGTGCAGCTCCAGGACAGTGCCTGGAGTATAGCAGAGACCCATCAAGTGGCTTTGTGATCACTGTTGTTATAACCCGCACATGAGCATACATCCTCCTTAAGTACTCAAACTCAGAATAGCAAGTCTCATTCAGATCGCGTCCTCAGAAGGTGAGCTCTTGCCATCTCTTGACATTTCAAGAAAACACAAGGACAAAGACACTGTGATAAAGACATATACTACAGGTGACTCTGAGAGTAGCAGAACTTAAGCAGGGAGCAAAATTTGTAACTTACACGATCACTGAACCAAAGTTGAAGAAGTGGGGAGGGAGCAACATCAATGAGAGGAGATAAAGACATTGTGCTGGTTTGGGTGGGCCAAATAGTCTAGGGATGTGGATGTGAACCAAGGTCTGGTACATAAGAACATTATAGATTAGCTGTTATTATTTAAAAGCTAATTTGAGCTGAAAATATTATAGGTTTTCCTGAGGGAGTTTAGGAAGTGTGTTACCATTATTTATACTTTACCAAAGATTATAAAAAATGTTAACGATGTAAGTTATTAAGAAAATCACCCAGAAAATAAATACTCTCAATTAAGTTAGCTTCAGATAGAAAGGAATGTTTGTCATTTATATACATAATGCATATGAACAATGTCAAAATAAGTAAATAGAGCTTGGCTTAATAAATATGGCTTCAGTGTTGCAATATATTACACCTAGTCATAATCTTTGTGCCCCCTTTTTCTTATACCTTACATTAAATCTATTACAGTTAAACCTCTAGAATTATTTTTTAAAATATATTTTTATTGATTTCTGAGAGGAAGGTAGAGAGAGATAGAAACATCAATGATGAAGGAGAATCAATGATGATGATTGACTGCCCACTGCACAGCCCACACTGAAGATTGAGCCACAACCAGGCTTATGCCCTGACCGGGAATCAAACCTTGATCTCCTGGTCCATAGGTCAAGGCTCAACCATTGAGCCATGCCAGCTGGGCCCTACAGAATTATTTTAAATGTACCCACTTCCCTCCATCCTGAATTCCTTTGCTCTGAATCCAAATAATTTCATCTGTTACCTGGAGCAGGCCTCTAACTAACCGCCTAACTCTTTCTTCCAGTCTTACCATGTTATAACCCAGTCTCACTCAGGATGATCTTTTAACAGGTTAATCAGAATATAGGATATTCCTTCTCAGAAACTACAAACTTTTTATTTTTTAGACTAAACTAAGAACTCTTTACTGCATCCTACCGCATAAACCACTGTCGGATTTAGCTTGCGTTCACTTTTCTAACTTCATCACCCTTCCTCTGTTCATCAGGCTCCACTGGTAATGGCCTCCTGCCCTTTTTTTTTTTGAACAAACTGAACAAGTTCCAATCTCAAAATATGTGTTTGTAGATCTTTTTCTCTAACTCATATGGCAAACACTACATCTTAGGTGATTTGTCCTTGTACATTATGACTAAATCAGCCTCTCCCAGGGACTCCATTCCACCACCCACTTGCTGTTTCCTTTGTAATACGTATTACAGTGTGTTATGCGTTATTTTTGTGTACTCATTCAATGTTTTTTGTCTCCACCAAAGCTGAGTTCTTATCTGTTTTGTTCAATATTACATCCCTAGAAGCTAATCAAACAATCAATAAATCTGTTCAAATGATGATAAATTGCCACCACCATCATCGGTATTGATGTTTACAGAACCCACATGTATGGAGCACCCATTTATGTTCCAGGCATCATGCCAACTTATGTGCTGTCTTACTTACTAACCTAACAAATCTGTAAGGGAGGTCTGCTTTCATCTTCATTCTAAAGGTAAGGAAATCGAGGCGCATTGGCATTATTCCTGTCATCGTCTTCATCGTTGTCATCATCATCACTGTCATCATTTCAGGAAGCAGAAACAGAATTGGTTTGCCTTTCTCACACAGTGGCCAGAGGAAGGAATAAGGCCCATAGATGTAGAAAATCTCATCAGGATGACACACATGAACTTGTCAGAAAGGTTGACCATCAGGCGATGGCTTTCAGTAAGTGACAAACAGATGGACATCCTAGCGGTTGTGTAATTCTCGAAGTTGGTCTCCAGGCCAGCAGCATTGGCATTACTTGTGAGCCTGTTACAAATGCAGAATTACTGGCCTTGCCCTGACCGACTGGGTCAGAATCTCTAGGGTTGGGGCCAGAAAACTATCTAAAGAAGTCTTCAAAGTAATTTTTAACCCAACTGCATTAGGAAAAGGAAGCTCAATCTGGCAGTTAGCCAAGGAAACAGGAAATTCACAAGAGTTGGCAAGACATTCATGTTCAAGAATCAAACCGTACAAACAAAAGTCAGGTTAGCAGGCCATGCACAAAGATGTGGACCTGTTGTTAAAATTGAAATATAGGGAGGGGATTGATCATAAGGAAAAACCGTCATGATGGATAACAGGGCAGTGGGTCAGAGTAAGACTGGACAGCATTTAGGTGGATTTGATCTTCTCACCTGTAGCACTTGATAAAGTTCTTGAAATCCTCGTCTGATACACAGGATTAGTATCAGTACATGAGGTTGAACTAAGCCAAAAGTAGAGTAAAAAATGCTTCCCCATGACTCCAGTTATATAGACTAGAAGAATGTGAGTGTGGGGAGACCCGTGAGCCTTTATGGCTGCACTGAAACAGGTCTGTACATTTGCAGATGACTCTGATGGGTGAGATGGATGGGTCCTGCAAGGACATTTTGTAGTGCTACGTGAATAGGCAAAAAATGGTGGAAAATTTCCACTGTGGAAAGTATAAGGTAATGTACCTGGGGAACTATAATTCAAGCTATGCTGATAAAATAAATTACTCTCTCTGCTACTACTGTGTCTAGAAAAATGATATCGGAATCTATGTCAACTGTCCCTTGAAGACAGTCCAGTGTAGAGGGGCAGTTCAGAAGGTCCACCAAATGCCAGAGATAGCTATGATAAAATTGAAAAAAAAAAACCCACAATATTATATAATTGTGTTAAATTTTTCAACAGAACTAATAGTATTTCTGTACTTGGAGTAGAGTTCATAGTTCTATTCAGTGCATTCCAATCAGGCTATAAAACACAGAAGCCTGAAAAAGGTTAACAGAAATGATCAAAGGAATTAAATAGTAAGACTAGATAAGGAATTTTCAGTTCAGAAAAATGATGGGTGAAAAGGGACATCAAATTTATGTCCATGAAGATATTAGGTAATAGAACATGGACATGCTCAACAAATTCAGGAATACTTTACCTAGAAGAACTCTCTTGAAGCTTGAAGGTAATTTTATGACAATAAAAAAGAAAGTGTAGTTGTGAGTAGGAGAAACACACAGTCTATTTTTGTATTGCTGTTTATTAATTTTTGTGTTATTTCCCATACAAACAGCTGTGATTCTACTGTTCCCTCCACCTTGTATACCTGTTGGTACATTCAGTAATGTTGTTCCCCATGAGAGAGTTTACAAACTAAAAATATGATAAGGAACAAAAAAAAAACTAGTTATTTATGGAAAATGAGATTCAAAATGCTTTATAAAAGAGAAGCCTAGGTTATTCTGGACATTTTCTTCACGTTTAAAAAAGACATTATTTTGGGGAAATCCAAAATTAGGCATCCTCATGAAAAATAAAGTCCAGGAACTGAAGATTGAAATAGTAATAAAGTTTTGCACATAAAAAAAAGTTTTGCACAGACACTCATATACACACACACATATGCATAGACATCTATAAATTTATATTTACTTTCTTTTAAAATAAAATATTTTATCATTAAAAATATGTATGCATTAATTATACTTATATTTGAAAATACAGACTAGTAGATTAAAAAAATCACACATAGCTTCATTATCCAAAGGTATCTACTATTAATATTTTACTACACTACTTACTATTTGTAATTTTCATTTATCTGATTTTTAAAAAGCATTCACTACCTCTAGGATTTTACTATTAACCATGCAGACATTTAATATAAACATTTTAAAAATCATAATGTGAAAATACTAATATTCTGTTAAATTCAGCTTATGCCTATGTAGGACTTTTGCTTTATATTCAAACTAAGTTTAGACTACAGACTTTTTAAAATCTGGTTTTAATATTCAGGTTTATTATACACAGAAATTAAATAGTTTTCTAATTCTATATTTCTATAATCATGGCATTTTATTTGTAATGCTTTTTGTTTCACATTTTAATACTGTTTTGTTTAGTACGTAAAGACTTTAGATGTGTCTTTTAATAGCACATAGACGCCTCAAAAGTTTTTCATATCTAACTAATCTGAAATGCTTTGACTTTTCTAAGGAGTGTTTCACTTACTCATATTTATTGTCCTATGTAATTTAAATTATTGTCATTAGGTGTTTGAAATAAAGTATCTGGGTTTGAATAATGGTACTGTTATCTAGCTATATTACAGTATGAAGATTTAGATTAGATAAACACTTGTATAGTACCTGGCACAGAGTAAGCATGCAAATTATTATTGTTGTGATTACTTTCTCTGTCTTATTTTATACCTCTTTTTAAATTTGAATGCCATTTTGGCTTTTTTCTTTGTTTATATTTTCTACTGTATAGATCTTTTTTATGGTTTTAATTTTTGTAGTAACCCAGAAGATAGAAACACTGTTAAATTTTCACAGGCAATTAACTAAATTGATACAATAGCTACATAAATCTATACTTAGAAATATGTATATATTCTCCAAATATGTACTTACATCTCTATATTATATTATGTTCAGTGTAATATCACTGTCACTTAAATTGCAAAGTATCATTATAATTTGTGTTATTATTCCTAATAGAGTGGCAGATAGGCACATATGCTCAGTCTCATGAGAAAGATAAGATATCTAAGTATTTTCAGTGAAGTTTTCAAGTATGCCCAACCAGTGCCCATGACATGGAATACATTTTCCATGAGGATGTGCATATTTACCTGGACTGTAGCTGCAGATGAACATTATTTAGGGGAAGATTATTTGATCCTGTGTTGAAGGTAATCCACCCCTTCATGGTGGGCCACATCCATATATTACGATGAAGCTATTCAGCCCATTTTTCCCTGAACGTGACATACCTACTGCTCATGTAATGTAGTAGGTTGTTTTTTTTTATTCCAGATGAGATATATCCTTTCCCTTTCTCTGCATCTTAAATTGTCTGTGTTCTTACTTTGCTTATTTTATGTTTTCTTTTTTTCTGGATATTTTCTCTTAATTATTATTTATTTAAAAGGAATATATTATTACTAAAAAAAACTTCAAAGGTTCAACAATGTGTACAACTAAATTAAGTTTGTCCCCTCTAATAAAATCCTATTCCCATTTGCTAAGGGAGTTTCATATCTTTAACCATCTGTCCTAGAAACTACATGATCAGGAAAAAACCCCATGCAGTTCCCAGAGGGAGAGACCCTCGATTAAAGTATGATTTTTCTGCCCTGTCTTTACAGCAGTCATTAGATATCACAGGAAACTTATTTTCCCTTTGTAAAATCGGTCAATAATTTCCCCTACTTAGACCCCAGGAATGTTGTGATGATCCCATAAAATAAAATAGGGTATGTGAAAGCAATTGGTGAAGTTAACACGTCATACAATTTTAAGTCACTTACATTTATTGTATAAAACTCGTCCTCCTCAGCTCAAGCACCCCTTTTACTCTGTCTAGCCTTAGTCTTTGCTGAACTTAGTTTCATTCTCATAAACAGAACCAATTTACCCATTTATATACTAACACTCTTAACCAACCAGAGTAATTTCTCACTTATTTAAAATCCCATAGAATTGTATTTGTACCTTTCCCGAGTTTCTTAACACCACTCTCTTGTGATTTTTATCCGTTTAGGGTCCTAAATGTATCTCTGGCTCAGCATCCCCCAGCAGCATCCAACATTCCTTTCAAAGCAGATTTGAAGCATTTGTTAAATTATAAGTGGATTAATAAATAATCAGATAGGCGAGTAAGGGAAGTATTTCAAAGTCATTATGGACATCCATTCTCAGCACTCAGATAACAAGACTTAAAGCCATGTCTACACATGCCCTCCTTCCCCCCCGCCCCAGTTGCCATGGCAGGTGTTAGAGTGGCACCTAAAATACCAGTGGGACATGGATACACAGCATGGACTGGCTGCCTCCTCTGGGCTTGCTGTCCTTCTGATGTGGTCCAAAGGCACACACAACTCATTGAGTGGTTCCTGCCAAGTTCCCGCTGCATCTGCCAATTCTGTTTGCCAGTGAGTCCTTTGGACCCCCCCGAGCGGTGGCCTGCCTATACCCACTGGGCCATTCAGATACGCACGGAAGACAGAACATACAGCTTGCCATTTGTGTCGCTGACTTCCAAAGCTTCCTGAACAAATGGTTCTGGCTGGATCTATTTCAAAGCGTCGACTAAAGCAGACAGAGAGCTTCCTGCCAGGCACTTGTATTTACCACACAAATTTGTCAGCTTAACCAAACATTCCAGTGTGTTCGGAGCAGACATTTGAGTTGATGGATCTAAAGGGCTCAAACACTGAAAGAGATGAAGATCCATCAGGCTATAGAACATTGTCTGCACGACTCCAACATGATCATTAAGTAAATGTGTTTCATAGGAACTATGGCGTTGCCCCCTCCCCCCACATCCTGCTTATTGGGTTCGCAAAAACAATGAGTGTTGGCGTGTTTAGGCTAAAATATCATCGTGAGGTAGCAATAATCTTGAGATGCCCTGATCTGCGTAAATTACACAGCACAAATGTTATTATAAACCCTGAGCAAAATCACGTGACGTCGTTAGTGATCCTTGAATTCTTATTTCAATTTTCATATCACCTCCATCTTCTATGTGTGTCTGCTCCACTTCTCTTTCTATAAAATGGGAATTACTCATTTTCATCAGTTGCTGCCACACTGTCTTCAAAATGTAACTTTAGGCTTGCACCAAAAATCTTCACACCTCAAATACCGTGGGGGCACTCCTACATCCTGTGTTGTAAACCTAGCAAATGTCATAGAACGATCATTCCAGATGATATAACCATCTTTGATATGTTGGGTAATTATCATGTTACTACTTGTTCCTTTTAGGATGATTTGGAGATAAGCTAATCAACATATTACTTGTAAATGTCATAACAATTACCCTCTTACCCTTAATTTGTCATTTTACCATTTCTTACACATGTAATTTAATTCAGTCTGACTTCTTTTGTTCTGTCAGGAGTCTTTTGGGGAAAATTAAATAAATAAGACAGAGTTTTCAAACATTTAAAATTATATTCACACAGGAAACACTTATTTTGCAAGTGGGTCTGAAGAACACTTTCAGGAAAAGGTAGAGGCATATATGTGAGGCCGGTCTGATGACCGCCTAAGAATTTTGCAGTCTACAAGGCAGATTAATAACCCAATTCTTTCCAAGGGAGTATTGCCAAATTTGATGCATGTGATCCCTCAAGAAGCAATTTTTAAAGCTGCATTATTTAAATTAATTTAACAGCACTATTTACTTACTTACTTGCTTACTTACTTACTAGAGATCAGGTGCACAAATTCGTGCCCTGGGTGGGAGGAAGGTCCCTTGGCCTCGCCTGCGGGATCGGGCCAAAACCAGCTCTCTAACATCCCCCAAGGGGTTCCAGATTGAGAGAAGGTGCAGGCCAGGCCAAGGAACCCCACCAGTGCACAATCGGGGCCAGGGAATGACACAGAAGGTTGGCCAGCCAGAGAGGACCATGGGAGGGTTCCAGGGTGTGTCCAGCCCATCTTGCTTCGTCATGGTCAGCTAGACCCCAACAGAAAGCTCATCTCCTGGTCAGAGAGTCTTCTCCTTGGTAGTCAGTGCCATGTCATAGTGAACAGGTGAGCGGCCTTAGCGTACCATTGGCATATTATGTTTTGATTGGTTGAACGGCCAACTGGTTGACTGGACACTTAGTGTATTAGGCTTCTATTATATAGGATTTTTTTTTTAATCCTCACCAGAGGATATTTTTTTTTTCATTGAATTTTTTAGAGAGAGTGGAAGAGAGAGGGAGAGACAGAGGGAAACACTGATGTGAGAAAGACATATCAGTTGGCTGCCTCCCGCATGCCTCCACCCAGGGCTGGGAGCCTGCAGCCTAGGTACCTGCACTTGACTGGAACTGACCACAGGATTCTTCAGTCCCCAGGCAGACCTGAGCCTAGCTGGCTAGGGCCAACTTAATAACAATATAAATGGAGCAAAAGGAGTTTGTTCTTTTATCAGTATCTTATGTCTGTTGTAGTCCACTCATTATGTCCAGGGAAGAACTGTATAAATACTTTAATATTAATCTCTAATCCTATTTAATAAAAGAGTAATATGAAAATTAACTGTCACTCCGCAACAAAGATGATGGTGCCCATAGCGGCCGGGGCGGGACACTGGCGGTGTCACCCCGGCAACAGGAGCCTAGCATTCCCACCCCGGCCACGTGGAGAGAGGGGAGGGGCCACTGGCCAGCATCCACACCCTGGCCACGCAGAGAACTGGAGCGTAGAATGCTGGGCTCGCTGTGACACAAGCCCAGGGTCTGCACCCTGGCCATGTGGAGGGAAAAGAGGGGCCCTGGCCATGCAGAGGGAGGGGAGGGGCCTCTGGCCAGTTTTGCAGCCTGACTGCACAGAGGGAGGGGAGGGGCGTTGTTGCAGGCTGGGCTGAGGGACCCCCCCCCCCCCATTCATGAATTTTGTGCCCCTGGCCTCTAGTTAACCTATAATTGAGGAACAGCTTAAGTTAGCCTGGATGTTTTGATTACTACTTTTTTTAATTACCAAGTTTTAGGTTTTAGAGCAGTTTTAAGGTCATAGAAAGTACACGGGATTCCCATATTCTCCTGTCCTGCAAAGTTCTCTACACATGCACCAACTTCCACTATGGACACCCCCCCCCCCAACCCCGCCAGAGTGGTACATTTGTTACAATTGATGAACTGATATTGACATGTCATTATCACCAAGGTCTATAGTTTACGTTACGGTTTATTCTTGGTGTTGTACATCCTATGGGTTTTGACAAGTGTATAATGACCTGTATCCGCTGGTGTAATACCACACAGAGGTTTCACTGCTCTTCTCTGTGCTCAGCCTCTCTTTCCTCTAACCTCTGGAAACTACGAGCCTTTTTACACTTCCATGGTTTGCCATTTCCAGACTGTCATATTGTTGGAATCATACAATAGGTAATCTTCTCATGTTGGCTTCTCTCACTTAGTAATATGTATTTCAAATTA